>JAJONR010013412.1:0-12243 GCA_029582245.1 Solanum etuberosum | reverse complement strand
AAAAAAAAAAAAAAAAAAAAAAAAAAAAAAAAAAAAAAAAAAAAAAAGATAACAAAGAGAAAATCAACATTCTAAAAGAAAGATGAAAAATGATTTAATTGAGCTAGATGTGGAACATGAAGTCTTATCCCTGTGGCAGGAGATTTGAGAAGCATAAAAAGAAAAATAAATCAGAATTCCAATTACAAAGAGAATCAAGATTCTAAAAGAAATACATCCAAGATAATCTACTTAGTAAAGCATGTAAAACATTTGTGCACTTCCTAGCACAGATTGACATTAGGAAGCCTTCACTAGTTACTAGTTAGACATCAGTTTGAATAACCTAAACCAGAAAATACTTTCTACAACTAAAAAAAAAGACTTTCTACAAAAGTATAAAATATAGATTCTAGGGTTCTCATGCTGTCATAAACATAATACTTGTCAGATTTTTCCCAAAAAAAAAAACATTTAGGAAAAACTAAAAGTGCCAAATGCAGCATAAAATAACCATATGTTCCCTAGACAGCCTCCTAGTTTATGTTACATTTCTCTTCTCTCTTCCAGCAAAGCTAAAAAGGAGACTAGATAAATGCAAAGGGTACCCTTTGAACTAGAAGTAAAGACAACACTTCTTATGGGAAGAAATCTGTATAGCAGGCTCAGTATGAAAATCTACGGCTACACATCTCAACTAATTATACGGCATATCTGCAGCCATGTATGTAATTCTATTCACAAAAGTTAGGACAAATGGGAAGAAATCACCTAGTGTTTTTGACTCTGTTAAACATCATGGTTCTCAACCCACCTCATTGACCACTAGGCCACACCCTTGGGTGTTGTTATTTAAATTATGGGGATCTGTCCAAGGTAAAATGCCATAGCTTGTTGTTGTTGTTGTTGTTGTTGTTATTATTATCCAAGGTGTTTGGGCTAGCTAGCGTACACCTCGACTAATTTCACGGGGTACCTGTTATGTCTCACCACTCACCAGCACAGGTACTGTACACTAAGGCTTAGACAAATGGAAAGAAATTACCAAATGTTTTTGTCTTTGCTGGGATGTGACCTGTGACCTCATGGTTCTTAACCCACTTCATTGACCACTAGGCCACAACCTTGGGTGCAGAAGCCTGTTATTCAAATTATGGGGATCTGTCCAAGGAAAGATGACTTGAGGAAGACAATTATGCGTTCATGGGTATTCAGGAAAGAGAAATCAATGGCAAGGGATGTAGAGGCATTGTTCTACAAGTTATGAGAGTGTATTGTGGATCTGACAAAATATATTTAACAAACCTGCAGAGTAGGTTGATCCCAGCAGAACAACTCGCTGATCAGAAGAAAGGACTGATAGTGAAAGGGTGCCGAGGGAAGAACCACTAACAAGCAATTGGTCATCACTAAAAGCTAAGCAAGAAACAGGCCCCTGATGCATCCTGCAAGAAATAGAGCTAAACAAGTTAGTTACATATTAGTCTTGAATATCATTTTAGGATCAAAAGAAAGGTGAAGAAAGGAAAAAACACTGCAAAAGATATGGTTGGACAGGAGGGAGGAGAAGGCACCAATTCTGAATGTCTGTTAGGGAGAGAGGAAGAAATCACAATTTGTTGGCACTTGCCATTAATACCCTTAGAGCGGTTCGGAGAGCGGAAAAAGAGGATTTGTTTTTTTGTGTGGTTTGAGGGGGGGGGGGGTGTGCTGGCAGAGGGATTAAAGCATAAATTCTGTGTTAGCTATTAAAGCGATTATGATTTAGATTATCGTCACAAAACAGCTTATTGTCTATGTGTACGTGAGCAAAAGACGCAATGATTAAAAACAGCTTATTGTCTATGTGCATGATTGTGCAAGAGAGGCAATGATCCAGGAGAAAATCATTTGAACCTTTTTCTCAACTAGTGCACAAAGCATGCAAAGTAAGTAGTGAAACAGAATCATACTTTATTATTTGGGTACACTTTCTGCTGTATAGGTCAAATACACGAACCTTTCCATCCTCACATCCAATCACAGCTTCAGGATCTACATAACTGGAAAGAAGCAATGAAATTACTATCAGCAAACTACAAAAGAAGCATCATAAGCTCTAAGATAGACCACATAAGCAGCACAGAGTTTCAAACATGGAGCTATGACAGTTAACAAAACAGAGACCATCAAGTAATTCAAAACTTTACACATGCATACTTGTCTTCTCACAAGTCTTATCTCAATATCAAGTATCTCAATATCAAGGGGGTCTGAGGTGGTGTCCCTTTAGCACCATTTAATCAAATGAAGTCCTAAAAAAAGTTAAAACTACTTTCTTCATTTAACATATGTTTGATTCTTCTTTATATGGACGACATAGAGATCTTAGCCAAAACTAGAACAGTTAAGATACTGTAAGCCAATTAAGTTATCAAAAACATACTGTAAGTCAATTATTGAAGGACATGATTACGACATTGAAATTGCTTCTTCCCACATTGCTGATGGAACTTTTACAAAAGAAAAAAAGATGAATAACAAAGAGGTTACACACCGCATGCAGAGGGCCTTAGTAAATAAGTTCTCACGTGAGGAAAATACATTTCTTGCCTCTGTACGATTCCAGATGCATATACGGGTGCCAACCAAACCAACAACCTGTACAAAAACATTTCCAATATCATTTACAGAAAGTGTATGTTAGACCTGATTAATGAGGCCAAAAAAGATACTTCATCCTGTCATTGGTGTAAAATGAGCAAATGTAGCAATGAGTTTTTTTTGTTTGAAACTGGTAACTTTAGTCTATATATCGTATACTGCAACAAAAGTGTAGCTCCCCTTCAAAAGTGTTACAACTTACAGAGAATAGTTAAAATGTAGCAATGAGTTTAATGCCCACTTGTTTATGTACTTTATTTTGCAAAAGAGGAAACTTCAACCAGGACAAACCTGTATCACCCCTGAAGATAAATGAGCTCTTTCTTATGAAGCTTTATGGCTTTGGGGCCAATAAAGGTAAAACTTCATGAAAATGTGCAGTGTGTCCAGTTGTTGCACAATAATTTTGATTGAGAAAACTGCTAGAGGATACCAAGCCAAATGCATACAATTTTAGTTTGAAAATAATAGTTCCTCCCTTCCTCGGCATTGCAGTGGTAAAATGATTGTTTCCAGTGAAAGTGTTAATTGACCTCACAGGATTAGCTTGCACTTCTTAGTCTTACATCTCATGTTGTTGTCTAATGAGGACATCCTGTTCGACTCCTTCACACTCTTCATCCTCTTATTGTGAGTATTTTTAAAAGCGAAAAGCTTAGATAAAAAAAAAGCGGCGAGATCCATAGGGTTTGAACGAAAAGCATGTAGTGAAGCGAACAGTTCTTTGAAGTGAAGAAGTGCACAACTTACAATATTAAATAAGGTATATAAAATTAGTAATACATGATCAAAGTGTAATTAATTAACAAATCTTACCATACAAGATACAATAAAATGTAAAGTATATTGAACTCACCTTGCCCTCGTCAAAATCAAAATCAATTAAAGGGGCTTTATCAACAAGGAAATATTCATCCAAACATTTGCAGCTTTCTGCCGACCAGAGACGCATGACCTGGATCATAAGGAGTGTAAAATGTAACTTTAAAACAGTGTCCTTTTTGCTGTAAACAAGGCATGCAGAGACATGTGGCCAATGGCAAAAGACTTGTCATGATTCATGAATATCAATATTATCCGGGAGAAAATATACAAGTAATGAATAACATGATACACAATAGCAACTGATGTGGTAGTACTTCAGAGAAACAACGACACTTGTCAAAGATATCCAATTCATAATAAACTCGAGAAAGAGAAATACCTACTACATATTTCAGAGAAATTAAAAAGGAAAGATGATCAATGATGTATAACTGTTACACTTTACCCAAATTTATTCTACAAAACCAACAGACAATAGCCATCTTCACTTACTAGGCACAAGAATGTCTCTCCACCTAGCACCCGCGGAGTTCCCAGGCTGCTCAGCCCACATATTGTGCACTGGCTTTATCTTTTTTTTTTTTTTTTTTTGGTTTCCCACCCGGTGTCCAAAGCCCACATTGGAGCTCCGACTAAATTCGAATCGCGCTCTGCAAGGCCCATTCGGGAGTGGCGCTCCCAACAGGATTTTCTCCATACCCAGGGCTCGAACCCGAGACCTCTGGTTAAGGGTGAAGCACTCCCACCAGTGCACCACAACCCATGTTGGTGGCTTTATCATAAAGCCTTCTTGCCATGATGATTGATAGACAACAAAATCCCAAAGAAAATCTATGGGACTCTGCCAACCAAACATAACAAATATGGGGAATCTAACAAATGCAGATGAAACAAGCATTATGCATGATACAGGTTTCTTTTATCAGAAATTCAAATTAATTTCAACTGCAGAATTTAAGTATCTTAGAAGGAAAAGGAGAAATCATGGAGGGCATATTAGGATGAGGATTTGATGAAATGAAGAGAGGCAGTTCTAATGAAATCATACTTTCGCATGCATTATTACAGTAAATCTCATGTATAAGTATGAGTGCAGAACTTATCATAATTAAGCATTTTGGTTAATCTAACCAGAAGCATGGCATCATCATTATGCTTCCTACGTCAACAAGTTCTGATCATTGAGGAAGGTTCAAAAGTTTACATGATTTTCCTAGTTGGTAATGTAATAAGATTTTGCACTTTCCAGCTAAAGGAAAGAAACCAGTAAGAAATTTTAACTCTTATAATTCTTAATAGTAAAAAGCGACCCTACCTTGTCACCCACACCGGTAAGGATTTTTCCCATCTTCATTCTGCACTGATTTACCCTAGTAGGAATTTAAGTTAGAGAAAAGACCATATAAAATGCACAATATGTAGGTTTAATGCCAAATTAGAAACAGTTATTATTATGGTGGAATTTTCAAAATCTTTGCTAACCTTATGTGGATCAGGAGGAAATTGAAGTTCATTCGGTATTTCTGGGAAGTGTGACAGAGAATGATTAGACCAAAAAAAAAGGAGAGAGAAAAGGAACTAGCTGAACAGACTCTTATTAGTTTTCCCTCATCTTTCCATATCCTTCAATAATTTTATCTTGTATATTAGTGGCAAGTTCATCCCATATATTTGAGATACGAATATCACTTTAATATTGGAAGAAAATAGGTTAGTGCACTAGAAGGGTTGAACTGCTTATATTAAAAAATCTCTATTAGGGTGATTACAAGGAAACATTTTCTTCTATCTGAAGATTCGGCTTATATCTAGGAAGTCAATCTAATATGGCAATGGGAGTCAGGACAGCGGACTCGGTCAAAACGGAGAGGATGTAATGTGTGTGATGAGATTTACAGTGACTGAGATTGACTTCTAAGTCGCTAACAAATATTAGCAGCCAAATGCTATGCCATATGATACTGAATCTAAAGAATGATAAACTGATTGATTCCATGATAACAAAAGCAAAACTGTGGAAGTAGATTTTTAATGCAAGATTTTCACGTAAAAGATTTTTTATGATTTATATGTAAAGCTAAAGAAGCTGCTTATAAAGACTAGGTGGAAGAGTAACACATTATCCTCAAGCTGAAGTCTCATCAGATATTCTTCATTTTAGCTCTCAACTTAAAGCTTACAGTCAAAACTTCTAGCTATGTCTTTGTACCAAGTGAGGATCATTGCAGTCTGAATATTTTTTTTAAAAAGGTAAGTGATGGTTCGAGTAAAATTTTTTTAATAAGGTGTGTAACTGTTCCAGTCTGATATTTAACACCAAAATATCCCTAATAAGCACTAAATCCATGAGATATTCAAATAGTTGATCATAGTATAAATCATGAATCACCATTATTTAAGTTTGCAATGGAAAAGAAGAAAAATTAATCGAAATGGATATCTTAATACTTACCCTACTGAATGACCTTTCCACTGAATAACATTAGCAGGGGCCCTTTGTAATGCCAATCTGTGTTGTTCCATAGCCAGCTGCTCCGCTTGTTCACTCAATGATCTCTGAGAGAAAGATGCGTCAATGAGGCCATTAGGATCACTATGCTGCTGCTTGAAGTATTCTGTTTGATGTAACTTCAATTTGTTGACGGCTTTACTCCTTCACAGGACAAAGCAAGGTCAAAATAAGCAAGTCAGTCAGTAATTGGCTTAAGCAAATAGCAGAACAAATTAAATGCAATTGTTATCATCAGATAACAAAATTTGACGTCGTACCAAGAAGTAGAAACGGCGGAGCAGCGAATGAGCTGGACTAAGTCGAGAAAGGAGAAGATGATGCAGAGAATGTCGTGGCTGAGAGCTTCTGTTGTTGTCTTCTTCTTTTTGTTCTTCACGGTTGCCGTGCCCGCCGTGGACGGCTGCCGGAGTTTTGGCGCCGCCGCACTGGGGTCCATGTTCCTTACAGCCGGTTGTGTGGGCAGAGACGGAAGAGGTCAGGCTTTTGTATTTTCATTTATTTTGTAAGTAATTTCATTCCCTAGCCTATCTTCCCAATACTAGTTACGGAAAAAGCTCAAAAATATCCTGAACTATCGGAATAGCTCTAAAAATATCCTTCTACTCATTTTTTTATCTAAAATTACCCTTTCATCCACCTTGTAGGCTCACTTATACCCTTGCAACTAACAACTTTTTTTAAAAAAAAATACTTATTATGTATCATTTTCTTATTGAATAAAATAAAAATCCACCTCTATTAATTTTTTCTCATAATTTATCCAAATCAAAACAATATATCTTTTAAACAATTTTTTTTTTAAATCTAGTAATTTCTATTTTCTATAGCTTTTTTCAAAAAAAAATTATTTTAGATAATTAAAATATTTTTAAAATATTAGTCATGCCACAATTACAGGGACATATCATATTATCATAAATCCTAAACACAGTCTATCTTTCTTTTTTTTTTAATAAAAAAAATGATCATTTAATTTGTTTGACTAATAATCTCTATAACAACTCATTGAAAAGAAAAAAAAATATAGATGTTGTAGGTCGTAGCCTATAGGAAAAATAAAATAGGAAAAGAGAGAAAAAAATATAATATATTATGAATAAGATAATATTATTAATTTGTTTATGATATATTAATTATTTATATCGCATTTAAAATTTTAATGTAATTGATTAAATCTTAGCTGTTAATTTTTCCTTATGCCACGTGTCTTCAATCCAAGTAATACCTTGGGAAAAATAGAGAAAAAAAATTGAGAGGAGTCGGATAAAAAAAAGCTACAACAAATATAAAAAACTATTAGATTTTTTTATAAAAAAATATAAAATAATTGAGGTCTTGAAGAAGTATATTCTTTTTGGCTTGGATAAATTATGGGGGGAAATCTAGTTGAGATGGAGATTTTGTTTCATCCAATGAGGAGTGACACATAATAAAAAAATAAAAAATAAGATAGGATTGTTAGTTTCAAGGTTATAAATGAGCTAAAAAGTGAATGGAAGGGTATTTTTAGACCAAAAAGATGAGCAGAAGGGTATATTTAGACCAAAAGATGGATGGGGGTATTTTTAGACCTTTTCCTATAGTTCATGGGTATTTTTGATCCTTTTCCGTACTATTTAAGACGTAGCCACCCTTTAAAACTTTTGTATTCGAAGTCTCCTAAATTTTAAATCGAGTTGATCGGGTGTTGTCAAGTCAATAATAATAGAACTGGAGGAGTGAAAGACACTTGACTATAAGGAGAGGAGCGAAAAGCCAGGATGGCTTGGTAAGCAAGCAATCCGTTACGTGGGCGCCAACTCCAAGTTCCTTCTCTTCTTTCTTTTTTCAAGTCACGATCAGAATGATGACATTCTTTTTTGCTTTAGAAAGGAGAAGGGAAAAGGCCAGTTTTCACCACCATCCTTCCCCAAAGATTCGGTTAGTGTGCATAGACTTCTACTTTCAAAGTTTGAAAGCAGAGCAGGAGTCTTCATTTCAAATGGGCTTTGATAGATCTTTGAAATTGGAAAGATGCCCAGTCCACTCTGTTTTCGATCCAGTTACCGTTGGAGTAGTCAGCTCATCTAGTTCCCCCTCTTTCTCTCTTTCCTGCAGTTATTAGAAATTTTTTGAAAATATTAGTAAGAATGAAAATTCGTAGTTTAAATTTTAAGAATGTTATTTTTAGTTTCGAACATATATATTTGAAGCTTTTTATGATGCACTATCAAAATTTAGAGAGTTGCAAGTTCGATTTGACAAGTTGAATTTTAAAAATAAAATATGAAAAAATAACTAAACTTGTATGCAAATTTTTACGACTTGAATTGCATATGCATAAAGTTGATTTCGGAGTGGTTAAGCTCATATATTTTTTAACACCGCAATTATTACTAAATGGTGATTCCAAAATTGATTATTTGTGCACTTGTCCCCTTTTTAAGTTGAAATATAAGGGTGGTATTTCATTGACATTTATACTAATGCAAGACCTTGTACTAATTAATGCTTGTTCAAACGTTTTGTATTGATTTTGTACCTGCAGTTTGCCTAATACGTTTGATTCACAAAACAACAGGTTCCAAAAGAGAAACAAAAAAATAAAAAGAGACACAGAGAGATATGTCAAAAGCACATTATGTTGTATTAAACTTTGTCTAAGAAATGATTCTTAATTACACAAATAAAGGATGTGCTAGATTAATGATCTCCAGGGGGTAACGTTCCAGAAAGGAAGTGAGAAATAAGGGATAAGGCTCTAGCAGGCTGATAACTTGGAACTTCATGTCCCGCGCCTCTTACTGTTGCAAATGTTAGACCTCCTTTATATGTCTCAACATATCCTCCAACCTGCAACATATAATTATCCAAACAAAATTATTAATTTCATTAAGTTAAAAACATTGATGACCAATAGTTGTTTGACGAGCAATTTGTGTTTTTTTTACCTCTCCTCCATTCAACCAAGAACGCCACGGTTGATCAACTGTAAGGTTCATTGCTTGTATAGATCTCTTTGAAGAAGTTACAGGCACCCTTCCATCTGTATCACCACTGCATTTTAATTACAAGTAAAAATTTATGTTAGTAACACATTTTGTGATAAGATGATCAGAAAGTTAAAAAAGGAACAAAATTACCTAAAAATCCACACTCGAACACCATTTGACAAAGATTCTCTGAGGAGAGGAACTATAGTCACCGGGCTGTCTTTCCAATTGTAAAAGAGTGAATTGCTGAAATGGAAAAGAATTATGAGCATTGAAGCATAATGAACATTTGAAAATTGAACATGTTTGTATTATATGTGTTGGAGTGCTAATAACCTGCAAGATTCCCAATCATATTTGATGTTGGTAACATTGGCATGGAGTGCATCTTGAACATCCCGCCTGTTTAGGTAAGCATAAATGTAATCGGCCGAGCAGGGGTCAATCTGTAATGGCTGCATAGAAAATAAACAATTAACTCAATATCAATGTTTCTGCATTATTTTATACATGATAGAATGTGGATATTTGTCACACTTACTGGCGGTATTTTTGGGTATTTCGTGAGATTTCCATTCTTGCAAAGAGGAAAATAAATGTTGTAGATGTCAAGATGGTTGATATTGTTGTCTGAAATTGCAGTTGCACTATTGCACTTGCTCTCGTTGTAGTTTTGGACGAACAACTATTCTGGATGTCATGATAAGTTTCATCTGAAATTAGTGCATGAGATGCAAAGTATTCATACATTCCTACTATGTCTGTATCATCATTGATCACTGCATTCCCAATCTGCAATTTATAGTTACAACAATTTTACTTTTGTCAGTATAATTTAACATGTTGCAACAGACCGGTTAAATTAGAGATCACTTACAATTATTCCTTTAAGATTGATAAGAGTCTTGTTCGCTTGCTTGTTATGCTTAAGAATTTCATGTGCCAATTGAGGTACATAATGCCCAGCATAGCTCTCACCAGAAATGTAAAAATCTCTGTTCTTGTACTCGGGAAATCTCTCGAGCCAATTGAGTAAAAACACAACATTATCATTAGCAGTTCTACTATCTCCAGTTGTATTCAGATCACTGCTTGTATTTGTATATGAAAATCCTACTCCAGCGGGTGACTCCAAGAACAACACATTGGCAGCTAATTCAATAGGAGAATTAATTAATTAATACTCACAGTTGTGAATAATTTCTCAAATAGTAACTGAAATTTCATACAAAAGGGAATGATTTTGTTTAATTACCACGGTTCCACGCATAACTATTCCTGTGTAATGTTTTCCCATCACTGTTAACTCTAAATGGTCCAAGTTCCTCCATTGCCCCATATGCCATAGAAGAACAACCAGGACCTGCAGAAAAAATAAATATGTTCTATCAAAACTATATAGTATGACAACAATTAAATATAGACAAATGTTGTATGTATATAATACCTCCATTAAGCCAAAGAAGCAACGGCAATGCCTCAGAATTCTCAGCTTCAGTAAAGTAATAATACAAAGCACGGCCAGCAGATTGATTGACAGTAACATAACCACCATATTGTTGAAACTTCACTGGTGGTTGTCCAGGCAATTTATTGATCCAATCTTTTGCTTTTGATCCCTCCTGTGGAAGAATAACTTTGTCTAATTCTACATTTTCAACGTCTGCCGCCTTAAAATAACTGTTGCCATTGGGTGAATTCTTTTGTTTGGCCTTGTAAAATTTGCCAAGAACATCACCTTGCTTTTTTCCAAGGCTTGAAGCAACAAAATTGGACAAAAACAGGGTAAAAACAAGGAAGAAGAGAGTAAATTTTCCCATTGTTCTATGTTTTTTACTATTGAAAAGCAGAGTTAGAAAATGGTATTTATCATGTAATTGTATCATTATGATCAAGATTTGATTCTCATACTATTTTGGAAGAGAAATCGAATTGGAGCGGTTATTGATATTATGATATAACTTTCTTTAATTATGCATCATGCCAAATATAGTTGTTGATTTCTTTTACTTAATAATTTTTAGTATTTTAATTATAAAAGTAATTACTTGTATGAAATAAAGGAATAGTGTGATATGCATAATTTTATACCAAATAGAGTTTTAATGTAATATGATTGGGAAATCAGTATATTTTGATTCAAGTTTGGCCGTTCAACTTTAATCTCAACATGAGTTGTATTTTTTTTTCTTCATAATTATGAAAACTTCACAGTTTGTGAATAACTATTCAACTTTCTCAATTCTTACGATCTTATAAAATAAGTAAATCACAATTCATAAATAAGGTATCAATAAACAGAATATCTTAAGACGCACGTAAAATATCTTATATTTTCATGTTCCTTTTACAAATAAATGTTTGCGATTATATTTTAGGCCAAGTTCATCGGTGGCCACCTAAAGTTGACACTAATTTTCAATTAGACACTTTAACAAAGCTTTGTTCATTTTAAACACTTCATGTCATGTCACACTGTGTCATTTTGACACTTTTTGCTGAGATGACATAGTAAGTGTGATACACTCATTGGACGCACATGAGAGCCTCATTTTACCATTTTTTTTTCTTCTTCTCCATTTTTTGGCTACTATTTTCCAAACTTAAACTTTTTTCATGGTAAAATAAATTTAATGATGCCACAGACAAAAAAGTGAATTCTAGCGCCCAAAAATTTTAAGCTTAAATGCTTTCTCTTATTTTGTTGTCCTTCCTCCTCAAAATAATTTGAGAAAAATCAACATAAATTTTAAGAAGAAAAAAAGACACTCAGAAATGGCAAGAAATCACATTTTCAATTATCAAATCCTACATTCACAACAAATAATTTTAGCATTCCAATCCATTTGTATGCGTTCTCACATCATAATAACAAAAAAAGTTCAAATCAAATACATAAGCATATAATTTTTAGTACAAAGATTGGGACTCCATATTTATATATACTAAAGCAACAATTTTTTACTTGCATTGACCCAGAAACTCAGCAAAAAGGAAAATCCCAGAAAAAGGTCAAGCAAATGCATTACCACATTCACCAAATCAAGCATTTAAATATCAATCTATCAGAAAAAAGACCTTTTTATCTCATAACATTCACAAAGTGACAAAAACAAACAAAAAAAAGGCTTCGTCTTTTGACACATTTGGGTGGGGGAGGGTCCGGGGGTGGTGGTGGGAGGAGAAGACGATCTGGGTGAGAGAGAGGGGTTGGGTTTTAGGGTGGGGGTGGGGGTAGGGGAGAAGACAATCTGGGGTGGAGGTGTGCGTATAATTTTTTTTTTAATTATTTAGTTAAAGAAATGTCACGTG
>JAJONR010013411.1:0-12314 GCA_029582245.1 Solanum etuberosum | reverse complement strand
GGCGAGTTGAATATATTATTTTTATTCAGTTTTTAAGCTTTTGTATGCTTGAGTTAGTCTTCCGCTTGTAGTCAGCCAGGATGAGGGTTCGCTTGGGGACCAGCAATGGTTCTCGAGTGCCGGCCACGTCCAGGGTGTAAGCTCGGATCGTGACATGTATATCATTGTAAAACAATCAGTTTGTAAGCACTGTTCCGATCATAAATAAATATCCGGTCAGTTCTTCAGATCTTAGGCTTTGGAGACAGCCATCAGTATAAGGTATTTTTCTTTGTTTTAATTTTTTTAAGTTCCGTCTTTCCCAGCCAGGACTATGTCCGGCTAAAGATCTCATATCTATATTGAATAACTAACTTCTTTCCTATTTAGACCATGAACGATCTAAGCTTTATTAAAATATAAAGGATTTTGTTATGGGTTCTCGACTTGGTTCTGAGATCGAGGTACAGTCGGATCTAGCACTACTCTTATTGGCTTTGCCTTAGTGGCTCCGTCTGGTCAGCCGTGGTTCACAGCCCGATAAGGAGTTGAAAAAGGGCGCCTATATACCCGGTTAGAACCACTAGACACATGGGCTCAATAAGAAGTATGTAATAGATCCTTGACAGGCCCTTTGCTCAGGTAAAAATATCACCATGCAGTCTGAGAAGCTATATGAAAATTTTTGTATATTTCAATTCTTATGCAGTGCGGACTACCGCTGTTTTAAGGATGCTGAGAGTTGCTAGATCTGGTTGGCCGTGCGGATTACCGCCAGTCAACACCCAAAACTTTAATATATGTAATAATTTATTAATTGAATAACATTTCCTTAATCTCCCCTTAAATCATTTAAATCATAACCTCTTTTGTTCAATTTGTTTAATTCATAGCCCTCTTCCTATCCAATTCTATTTCATATTCAATTTCATGTCAATTATGGCCATTTGCTTATTTCAATTATAGCAATTCTACTAGAACAATTCATGATACTCCTGTAGTTGAAAGGAACTAAAAATATATGAAATGAAAAGTTCCAAAGTAAGCGCTAGTGATTTGATTTAAGGATTACATATATATGAAGAGAGCCAAAAAATAATACAACTTGAGTACATTACAAAGTAATCCTATGAATAAAAAGGAAAAAATAATATAGTAATTGGTTGATGACTTGCTATAAATAGTCTCTAATTAAAATAATTGGACTTAGCTATTTTTGCGATCATATTCTGCATTTTTGTGATGCCCATTTTGATCATTTTGTGCGCCATATGGCGCTACAAACGCCAGAAGGATGAGGATAAAGGACAAGCTGATGTGGAAATGGCCGCGGGTAGTGGGGCCCGCGGATTGAGAGACAAGAGGAATATGATTGGCTTGGCCGAGGCCGGACGAGCTGTTCTACAAGGTGGTGCAACCATAGCTATAGTGGTTTTGTAGTGATAGTAGCGATGGTAGTGATGACTTAACTGTTGTGAAGATTAATTTGAATTAAATTGTACTCTTTTTTATTTTTTTAAATTAGGGCAGGGAAATCGAACCATTATGATTCTTTGTTTTGATTTTCTAATGTTCGATATCCACGATTTATTCTTTGTTTTGATTTTTTTAATGTTGGATATCCACAGTAAAGATTGATCTGTTGTGAATTAGTGTGCATATAGAGACGTTTTACCTCACTTGATATACGTTCTGTGAAAGTGTGTTGTTATGCTTTTGGGGCCACATGTTCTTTTATCATTTTTAGAGAAAAAGTTTTGGTGCAAATTTGAAAACTCAAAAATTTAAGGTTGAAAATTTTGAGTTTTATTAGTTTGGTTTGATTTATAAATTTAATGAGTTCGACGATTTGTTATTTGAAAATTCTGATCATATATACCCCTAGTTATGGCGAGAGTGTTTGCTCGATGTAAATCTAAATATTAGGTTGTATAGAGGTTTTCAATTTGAAGTAAATCGTTACACATACATGTTAACACACAATCATGACTAACAAATTTAAAGTAAACAAGAGACTACTATATTAGACGTGGATATAGATTGCCAACTTATGCATAAAACATTACTCCTAGTAATTAATATATTTATATCCAACACGGTTAATATTCGTCTTTTTGTTCATTAAATAAAATAATACGATACTGTCAAATACATTTATAATAATTTCAAAAATTTTCAAAATAATGTATTATGTTGATGAAGTGATTTAGATAACGACTTACCAAAGCCTAGTTATTAATTCAAGTCTGGTAAGTCAACCAATTTTAATGGACTTTTTAGGTGCCTAACACTTGCCCTTTAATTCGGTCCATAATTTGAAATTAGTGCTAATTGAACCAGTCGACCAATTTGTTCCGGCCCGACCCAATAGAGCAGCTAAACGAAGAGGGTCTGTCTCACTTTTGGGTGAAAATGGCAGCATCATTCAGATGGATACTACAGCTACACAAGGATGTACCAAAAGCAGCAAGATTTTACTCAGAGGGTTTGGATTTCTCCATTAATGTCTGTACTCATAGATGGGCTGAGCTCCAATCTGGGCCTCTCAAACTTGCTCTCATGCATTCATCAAGGTACTTCTCTCTTTTTTGGAAAATTTCTTGAATCATTATCTAAACAGTTGATTGTGGATCAAGATATGTTAAAGTTCACATTTTGGGTTCTGGGGTTTGGTAGTTTGGTCTGCTTATATTTGAAATTTGGTGCTTTTTTTTGGATTTTCAAGATTTTTGCTTATTAAATGTGTTTCCTTCCCGTTGTCATCAAAAAAAAAAAAATGTGTTTCCTTCCCTTGCCAATTGTCTTGACCCATCTAAAATGTTATTGTTTTAGAGAAAGATGTGTTGAAGTTCTCAATTTGGGTTTTGGTGCTGGGTAGTTTAATGTGTTTGGATTTAAAAGTTAGTGGCTTTTAAGAATTTCAGGATATTTTAGTGTCCCTCTCCTAACAAGCTGTTGATTGACGAGAGAGAGTTGCTCGGTTCCTCACTTCCAACCCGAAGGTTGTAAGTTCGAGTCGCCAAGGGATCAAAAAAGGTGGGAGCTCCTAGGGAGGGGAATGGGGAAAAAAAAAGCAGTTGATTGATGATAAACATGTGATAATGTCTTCATTTTGGGTTATTCTGATTCAGTGTCCTATATTGAAAGAGTGGTTTTCGACAATTATAATTTGCATTTCTTCTCGTATCAAAATGGTAAAAATATATACATTTTTAAATTTTGGTCAAAAGCTCTCTTAGTTTGAATTGGAATGGACAGTTCATTGCTAAGAGTTGAATGCAGCTTTGGGAAGCAGTTTCTATATGCGTATTTTGGAGTATTTGGCGTAAGAGAAATTGTACATGTTTTGGTGGGAATAAAGAACATGTCTCAAGAGTCTTTTCTGAGCTTATGTACATCTTCAACCTATAGAAGGAACAAAACTTCGTTAAGCTACTATAGTGTACCTCCTTGGAACATATTTAATTAAAAAATGGCAAACTTTGTGGGACATCAGGAGTATTTGATCCTTCTCTTGTAAGCTAATAATTTTGCCAGTGGCTTGCCTTTTAAGATCATTGGTTAATATACTTTAAGAAAAAAGAATTATTCCCTTAGTTAGAGTAAATTGGATTAGAGAAAATCCTCTTTTTTATTTTACATCATAGTGAGTTACATTTTGTATGCTAGTTTTAGATCAAGGAATAACATATGAACAATTCTGGCACGAAATTTGTTTGTGAGGAGGAATAATAAAATTAGACATTATAGATTTTCGGAGTGTCATATTACCAATCTGATATTATGCTGGTCTTCTGTTGAGGAATTTCAAATTGGGCAGCTCTGGCAGGATAAAGTTTATAGGCGTTGTAGACAGTGATGCAAAGCAGCTCACTCAAGCTTCTTTAAGAGTATCTGATATTAAGCTGGATACTTGTGGACTATCAAACAGAAGATACATCTTGGATCAGATTCTTGAGCTGTAACGAGTGTTCAGAAAGTCTAGGAAAATGTATATTTTAACCACATCCATACGAGCTGAGGTGTTAGAACATTTTAGCCCTTTTAGTGCAACTATGAGCCATCTAGTATATGTACTAAGGCTGGTTCAGTGCATACAAGGATGATTTGTTGTTTGAGAGAGTTTGTACTTGTCGAGATAAGGTCGAGTTGTTATAAACCTTAACTGTTACTGCATCACCTTCACAGTCCTAGATATGCTGCTTAGTCTAGAGTTCTGTTTTGTTTGCTTTCAGATATATGGTAAGCCTAGCTTGATATCCTTCGCTTACTGTATTCTGTGGTTTGTATTTAGCTGCATTTTTTGTCGTTGCTTGATTTAATAGCCTTCCCAATGTTGCGTGCAGTTGCTTCAAGTTTTAGTTTGCATCTCAATCAGGCATAAACTATGACAATTGTCTGTCTTTGCCTACCGATTATTTCATATCAATTGGTCACTTGTTTCTGTTTGTGATTCTTTTTTTTTTGTTGTTGTTGTTGTTATTGAACGTCATACAACTGGTTAGCTGCTAACTTTAGTTTTACAGTGACATTGTTGTGCAGAAGGAATACTCATCCCTCCTATCCTTTACAGTTGATGATATAAACAATTCGGTGACCAAACTAATGGCTTTAGGTGCCGAGTTGGATGGCCCCATCAAATATGAAATCCATGGAAAGGTAACCAAAATTTCTTTAGGTTGCTTTCAAAATTGTTGTCCGGCATTGGTTCATGCTCGTTATTTACACATCAATTCGGAATTTTGTTCTGCATTCAGCATTTATGTTGATGAAACTGACCTATCGCATACTGTATATGGTCCTTGTAGGTTGCTGCTTTGAGGTGTGTGGATGGACATATGTTAGGACTTTATCAGCCGTCCTAGGCATCCTCGAAACAAACACTTGCAGGTAAAAGAAATCGCGACTTCTGTAACAAGCTAAATTAGTTGCTCGACATAGATTTTGCATTCGGGTGTATTGTTGAAAGAGAGAATTGACTCTTGTACATGGAGGTGAAGCACATAGAGAGAGTGTTACAGCAAAAGACAGTCATTACAGTAGCTGAATTCCTACTGTATTTGTTTTGATGTTTTGTTCTGGTTATACTTTTGTAAAATGATGTTTTGTATTCACCAACATGGATTGTAGTGCTCCACCCTTAACCAGAAGTCTCGGGTTTGAGCTCCGGGTATGGAGAAAATTTTGTTGGGAGCGCCTCCCCCCCGAATGGGCCCTGCAGTGCGCGATCTGGATTTAGCTGGGGCTCCAATGTGGGTTCCGGACACCGAGTGGGAAATAAAATAAAAACATAATGTTCTGTATTCAAATCTATCCTTTTGCAACATAAATCCATATCCTGATATTAAAAATCCTTCATTCAAATGATTCTATCAAGTAAGTAGGGTGTGTTCTCTATACATGTATCCAGAGAGTTACTCCCTCCGTCTTAAATTATCTGTCATTTATACGACCCTTGAGAAATGTTAATTAGGAAGGATATTTGATTAATTTATCCTTATTTATCTAAATTATAGTCTCTCCATTAAATGTTTCCTCTATTTATGAAATCTACTACATATAAAATGGGGAAAATTAATTAATTGTGTCTTGAATTTTTAAAACGACAAATAATTTGAGACAATTAGACGGAGGGAGTAGTAGTTTAAAGCAGATGTTCTTGTAACCTGTATCAATGCCTATTAGCCATATAGTAGATCAAGAAAATAAATACACACTAATCTAGCAAACCTGATTAATTAATGAAAGATTAGCCCAGTTGTCATTAAGAAAATTCAAGAAATTAATTACACAAAGTCAACGAACCCAAGTTGAACGGAACTTAAATTTAATTGAACTCACATGCACACATCGGTTTTCCTGTAAAAGTGTCACGTAATTAAGTTCAAGGACCTTCTAAAATCTAAAGCCTCCATTTTTTTTTCAATTCTTCAAAGTTTTTTGTATCATAATAATGGAGGGGTATGTTATAGCAATCATATTATTTCTTTGTGCTTTTGTTGTATCTGTTGTTTTCTTCACTTTTTGTTATAAAAAAGGCAACAATAACAAGCGGCGTCCTGTGGGGATTGATGCGAGGCGAAGAAATAGAGCGTCAATAGCTGGTCAAACTTATGATTCTGGTGGAATAGGAGGGGGGAATTATAATGGCAATGACGCGAGTGGCGGTGGTGCTGCCTTCGTGGCTGGTGCTGCTGCCATGTCAGCAGCTTTGACGAGCATAGCTATAGATGGTGGTGATGGTAATGGTGGTGGTGATGGTGGAGGAGGAAGTTGACTTGGTCAAAATCGTAGCTATTAAACTAATATTGTAAGGATAATGTTTACGTGCCACATGCATGTGGCTAGTTTTTTTTCCTATTTTATTATGTTATTTTGGTGAGAATTTATGTAATTAGATATGTGATTTGTACAAAATGTTATAATTTAATTTCTTCTTCTTATTCCCCCATGAAAGAATTAGTACTCCTCTATTTGATTATTGAATTAATTAAAATTAATATCCGCCAATATAATATAATGATATTTTATATGAATAAGTTGTTTACATATATATATATATATACCTGTTATAACAGCTAATAACCTGTTTTATTTTCAAGATTATATAAATCTCACTTTTACGTAAAAAAATTACACATAAATATTTATCATAATATGACGATATAAAATATATTGTTTACATATAAGTTAAAATTCTTTAATTGTAGTATATCCAAGAAGCATATGCCAGGTCAGTGACAAAAAAATGATGACAAGTTGCTGATAAAATGTGGTTGAACTTATTTAATGTGCTATATATATTTTTGTTGACTATAGGATAAAAATTTTCCAGCTTCGATATTTTATTGTTTCAGGTTTCAACCACTCTAATTTTATATAAATCATAAAATTATAAACAAACTCCGTGGGGCATAACTAGGTTACCAAATACAAATAAAAAATCTCCCCATTATTAGTATTTTAATTAAACAACTTGATAAGTTCCAATATTATTTTAATCTTACTTAGTGCTACTTAATAATGTTAATTATCCTTCTTTAAACGAACAATTAATTAGAACTCAACATGACATCCCTTTTCTCTTGTTTATGTAGCGGAGGCTTCGAAAAAGATGCAAGTATAAGGCGCGATTGGAGCTTTCCTCATTCACCTCCGCTAGATCCTGATTTATCTGATGTTGAAGAAGATGATAAATATTATACCTACACACAAAAAAGTGCAGTTGCTTTAGGAGTTGTTTATACAAATGATGATGATGATGATGATGAGAATAACTCCGTTAATGATAGTATTAACGAGGTTGATACACCAACAGTAGTTGATGGATATGCTAGTGCTGACGGAGGAGAGGAAGATGGTGGAGACGATAACTATAGCAGAGATGGTGGAAGTAGTTTCCGCGGTGGTGACTATGAGAGTGCATGAGAAAGTATCGATCAAAGTTTTTAATTTCTTCCCATCCATATTATATGTGCAATCGTTAATCTTTTCTTCTTTCCTCTCTTTTTTGTTATGATTTATTGTGTATTGAAGATTGAGGTTAATTATACACGTGTTTTTTGTTTATGGTATTAGGTTATATTTGAATGATATTTACATATGAACCTTCTTAAAATGTAATTTTATGGTGTAAATATTTTTTTTATGCTGATAGTGGATATAATTACTTACCACTATGTGTAAAGAACTTCTTACCCTATTTATAGATAATGACTTTCAAAAATATATATTTTTATCTTGAAGATTTTAAAAATTATCTACTAACGATGGACCTACGTGTATGATTGCATGTTATGGGTGTTAAATCACTCATGATTTGCTACCGAGTCGATTATAATTTATAACAATTATTATTGCACGATACCACAAAACCTTATAATTCTACAACTAACAATATTTTTGATTTTTTTTTTCTAAAACTCTCATTTCTAAGATAATCCCATGACCATCAACTTTATTTAATATATAGTTCGAAGGTTTATATCAACTTTTATCGTTTATTTCTATTTTTTTTAAATATTTGTATGAGGATTAATTTTAACCCTACTGATAGAAGATTCTATAGTATGCAAGGATGCTGCACGATTTCTAGCTGGACCATATAATGGTTCAATAGGCGAAACATTATATTACTACTTATTTGTTTAGGATTTATTATTATTTTTCTCTAGTTATCATGGATTTATTATTATTTTTCTCTAGTTATCATACTACTCCCAAATATTTTATTTTTAATTTCCCTTCTTATATATATATATTTAAATGATAGTAACAAATTATAGTAGTTGATTACATATATACATAATGAGATTAACATAATATAAAGAGAAAAAAGTTCAAATGAAAGAAGGCCCATGGGCCAATGGCCATATTGGGCAAAAGCCCATTTCTTTGTTTAGTTAAAAGGCCGTATTCACTGCAAGGATAAACTACATTATTACACATACATCACTATCATATATACTAATTTTATCTCTGCTTTTAAATAATTACATATATTACCACTTTTAATATTTTATACCATATATTTTAAAAGATATCATTAGATACCCACATCCCTTTAAATTAGAATTGATTCATTATCTTTCCATTTAAATTAACAATTTTAATTTTAATATCAATCAAATATTTTTCTCCCTCATTAACTTCCCCCAATCTCCATCCTTATCAATAAACTCTCCCTTCACTAGATAACGAATAATCAACCATTTTACTCCTAACAATCAAGTATAGTTCATATATTTTATTGCAAAGAGGATTACTTTAATGGCAATTTATGTTATGTTCTAGTTGTGTGTTTGTATTTTTTTCCTGTCAAATTATAGTCATGGTTTCTCCTTTAACAGTTTCATTCTCCAGTTGCTCAAATTTCATCTCCAACACTTGAGAGACTTCTTCAAATCTTCATTAGTCAAAGGGACGAAAAAGTGAATTTTTTGATGGATCTGACGGAGGTCCGTCGGATCTAAGCACAACGAGTAACAGATGATCCGACAGATACTCTACAGTCGTATACACAACAAGCAACATATGATACGACATATACTCTATATCTATGAGGAAAAAATTCAGATGCTAAAAAAAGGAAGAATTTTGAAATTTTCTACCTTTTTGGGATTAATGATGCAACAGATACTCTACAGTCGTGATTTGTTCCTAAATTCATGCGTTTCAGTTACATTCCATATTTAGATACACATATTTAGATGTATATGCTTACTATGTATTCGAGATACATGATTTTGGGTATAACATATGAAATTTAGATACACATAATTAGATATATATGTTTCTTCTTGTTGTATATTTCAAATTTAGATACACACAATTAGATTTATATGTTTATTATGTATTTGAGATACATGTTTTTGGATATAAGTATGAAACTGATACTTGATACATCAAATTAATACTAGATACATATAAAAGATACATGGAATTAATATATATATGTATAACAAATACACAAAATTAGTACTAGATACTTCTATGATACATATGAATGTACTTGTAACTCATGTATCTAAATGTTTAGTTTGTTGGATACATCATATATTAATAACAGATACATCAAATTAATGAATTTATTATTTTAAAAGTAATAAAATGAAATTAATTAATCATATTACATTATGAAGATTTACATGTTTTTGTCTTTTATTAATAATATTAATGAATTTATTATTTCAAAGAATATTTAAATGAAATTAATTAAACATAGATACACTCCTTGATTTCCGCCTTATATTAAGGAATTTGATTAATTTAAATTTTCAAAATTAATTGTCCATATAGTTACAACCAAATAATTTAAACAAATAAAATATGTATCACGATTTTAAAATTCGGTAGATACATGTATCTCGTAGATTCATACTCATGTATCCTATGCACAAAAAATGGTAGAGGAAGTAATATTTGAAACTATCGGGAGTCTTAGTAATTAGGACCTAAACTAGTGGGATTTATGTAGTTTGCCCTTCATAAAAACCGACTCACCAGCCCAAATATAAAAGTAAAGGACCAAAGTACATTTGTGAATATACACAAGGGACTATTTTGATATAGTTCGATAAGTATTTAGTGGAGATTTAAAGTGCTAACTTTTGATAAATTTAAAGAATCAAAATTGTTTAGTGCATACGAATTATAATGCATTAGATATCACGAATATGTCTGGTTTTTTTTTTGTGACAGTTAAATATTTCTAAACGAACTAAACACAGATAAAGAAGAAAATGAATGCTTCATCATTATTTGTTTTCGGTATTTTGATGTCATTTTATAAATTTCAAAGTTTTAAATGGGAAATGGACGTATCAAAGTTAAATATATACACGTGTGTTTCACCATTTTTTTAAATATTACATTATGATATTTTAAGGTGGAATTAATTTCATTTAAAAATTATTCAAGAGTGTACATACAACGCACAAACTCTATATATTTACTTGAAAACTCTTGCATAAACAATAGAAAATAAGTGTATCCTTTCAACAAATTTTCTCATTCTTTTTCTCTAAATCTTTTTTTGGCCTAATAAATTAGCATTTTAGTGGATATATAGTGGGGATCACATCACATGGTGCACTTTTTATCGGTTCATGTCACCATCGCCAAGTAGTTCGTCGTATCGAAACTCTGTTCATCAAAATTTGAATGAATAAACAAAAATTATGTGTTATAATTTTCTTTCCGTAGAGAATACAACCAACTAAGCTTATCGTATATATATGTGGTGGAAACATGTGTGCGCCAAATATTGTGTTGGGTGGTCGAAATTTTACAGGTAAGAAACAAAATTAATTAGAGTCCACTATATTCTGCTAACCTAAAGACAATGCATGATACAACAATTCTCTGTGTTAATTGCTTTATTAGTATCTTATAAATAATTTAAGAATCTAATTTATTCTGGGCACTCCTTGTCTTAAAAAATTCCATGTTCATATTAATGCATCACTAACCAAATAATTGATATGTATCATGATATTTTGATACCAAAAATTGATACGATTGATTGTGAATGTGACCATCTCCTGTAAGCTATAATGGGCGGAACCACCTTGGGCAAAGATAGTCTGATGCATATTGTCGAAAAATTATGTGAGGTGTAGAAATTAAATGTGTTATTATAAATTTATATTTAACATAAATGAAAATATAATTTGCACATCTTTTATCAAATTTCTGGCTCCGTCATTCATAGTGATACAACTAGCTTTTTTTTTCTTTGCATATGTGCTTAGGAATCTGAATACATTAAGTCAACATTTAAAAGTAATGGATAAATTAATCCAAATATTTATAAGTTTCTATAGAAAAAGAATCTGCATAAGTTTCAATAATAATGTTCAAGTACGGAATAAGTTAGGCGATAATCATATTTCTAATTTAAATTATCAGGCAATTAGCAAGAAACTTCCTAATTACTCCACTAATTGGAATTTAATCTATTAAAATATGGTACAAGTGCTTTATCATTCGATCACTAATTTAAGTTAATTAGTTTAATTCTTTATTGCTATAAGTAGTATAATATATAACTTTATTCTTATTCGGTCATGCATAATCAACTAGATATATATTGTCTCATGTATGGCCCTCTTTAATTTTATTTTTCTATGAATTTAATTAGTGGGGCCATTATTCCTGAAAATATATGTATGTGTTGTCATTATACCATTTTATACTACTATAATAATTTTCTTGGTTAGAATAACAAGTGCTTTATTCTATATGCTTATTCCAACGATTTGCTCGTTTCTTAGATGTGTTTTGATTAAGAAATTTGAATATATGAGAAATATTTTTATTATACATTTTTGTCTTATAATCATATAAAATATATTACTTCCTTTCGTTATTATATTAGTGCCAATTGGGCTAGATCTGGAGTTTTGTGGTTTATTGAGACTAATGTGTCTAATTAAAAGATATGATTAACGTATGTAATTGACGCTTAAAAAGTTGAGCATTTCAAATTTCTAGTCGGTAGTGACTAATAGACATTTTATCATGTGTTTTGTAACAACATGTCATATTTCAAGTGTTTAAATGAAATTTAAATACAATTTTAAGAGTCGTCGGTGTATTCAGCCTAATTATTCCATCATTTTCTAGTTTGGTTAATTAGGACCACCTACGTGGGGATATGCCACTTGACTAACTTTAATTTCTTGGGATTTTTTTTTTTTTTTATAAGATGTGATGCCCTTTTTTGTGGTCTGTGTGTGGTGGTGGTTGGCGCGGGGGGGGGGGGGGGGATAAAATAAAATTGGCCAATTTAAATGCCAGCTTTTTTGTTCAAATTTCATATTATCTACTGAATT
>JAJONR010013410.1:0-14357 GCA_029582245.1 Solanum etuberosum | reverse complement strand
GAGGATAATCACCAAGTCCTGATCGAGGAGGATAATCACCAAGTCCTGATCGAGGAGGATAATCACCAAGTCCTGATCGAAGAGGATAATCACCAAGTCCTGATCGAGGAGGATAATCACCAAGTCCTGATCGAGGAGGATAATCACCAAGTCCTGATCGAAGAGGATAATCACCAAGTCCTGATCGAGGAGGATAATCACCAAGTCCTGATCGAGGAGGATAATCACCAAGTCCTGATCGAAGAGGATAATCACCAAGTCCTGATCGAGGAGGATAATCACCAAGTCCTGATCGAGGAGGATAATCACCAAGTCCTGATCGAAGAGGATAATCACCAAGTCCTGATCGAGGAGGATAATCACCAAGTCCTGATCGAGGAGGATAATCACCAAGTCCTGATCGAAGAGGATAATCACCAAGTCCTGATCGAGGAGGATAATCACCAAGTCCTGATCGAGGAGGATAATCACCAAGTCCTGATCGAAGAGGATAATCACCAAGTCCTGATCGAGGAGGATAATCACCAAGTCCTGATCGAGGAGGATAATCACCAAGTCCTGATCGAAGAGGATAATCACCAAGTCCTGATCGAGGAGGATAATCACCAAGTCCTGATCGAGGAGGATAATCACCAAGTCCTGGTCGTGAGGCATTAAGCATCGTCCTCTCAGACCAAGGCTCAGTTTCGCGCTCCTGAACGGCAGGTGTATTGTACTGCAGAAAGAACAAGTATAACAAGGATAAGCATATCAAAGAACATTGAGATGATAACAAACTGATAAAGGAAAAAGGCATAAGCTTACATTCTTTTCAAACAAGGGAAGAACGCTCTGATCCACCAAGAACTTTCTAAGGTGCCCAATCACTGATTCTAAAGCTTTGAGAACCTTAAGAGCTTCACCTTGAATTTCCACAATTCTCTCATCCGAAGTCACATAGATTGACATCTCATCTGAGTATATAGATTAAAGTGAACCCCTGTAACTTATTTAACAGTAACTCTAGTAACTCAAGCAGTAATAGAATAAAGACTGCAAAGAAGTACCATTGGAAAGAACTCGAATGGAGGCACCAGTGTTTTGCTGGATAGGCTTGATTAAAGACCCTTGCTTTCCTATTAAGTTCACAGCTTGTGTTGATGCTACGAGTAGTCTGATGGAGCAGAATGCAGCCCCAGCAACTCCAGGTAAGTTGACATCATCGTCACCTTCAGATAGACCAGTGACACGTTTGAACACTCTTATTACAGCTACCATAGCAGGGGATAATGCTGCCTCGGGTTCTTCTTTCCCTGATATTAGAACCTGTGGCATTGTTTATGAGGACTATCATGAAGACTACTACTTCAAAGAGAGGGCAGAACAGAATAAGGAGGTTGGAAGCCTTCACAACAGAAAATATTGAAAAATGATACCCGGAAAGAAAGGTAGCAAATGAAGCATTTTAAAAGTGAGATGAAGAATAAAATGCAAACTTTTCAAGAAAATAATTAGCAATCACCTTTCCCCTTTCAATTAGTCATATTACAGGGGATGGACACTAATTATCATATCTACAACCTATGTCTTCACACACATCTTCAACCCCTTAGGATTCATTTGGTAGCTAGTTAGAAGCTAAGTAATTCATGTATTAAATTTTGCGTAAGTAAAAACTTATTTTGTATCATTCTTCTACTATGTATAAAATTCAACACACCTATTACAGTGTTTGGTTTGCAATTTAGAAACCACATAACTAATAAATGTATAAGTTATGAGGGAATCTATGTATTACTTTATGCAAGATAGAAGATGGAATAACTAATACATGAATAACTTATCGTTGCATTAAATAATACACACTCTCCCTCATAATAATTCCTATACTACTAATACTTGTATAAATCTAACCGGCTACCAAACAACCCCTTATTGTTCCACACCACTAGCCCCCTAAAGTAAAAGAAAGAAAACACAAAAGTCAATAATTCTTTTTCCACACCTCAATTTTTTGCTCTTTTGCATTTTCATTATTTCAATTTTCCATTTCAATTTTCCCTCAAATTAGTTTTGACATCTATCTTCAAACACATTCATTGCACTTCAAATGGATGCTTTTATGAAGTTCTGAAAGTGGAGCTAATAGTGAAACTGAGATCTCACACCTTGGAGAAACTTCTTCTCATTTATAAACTTTCTATAGGATGATTTTTCTTTCGCAAATTGCCATTAGCTTGCTGTTGTAAAAATCTCAGCCAAGTATTTCCGGTAACTCATCGATGTAGTACTCAGTCCTCTCTTCATTACATCCTATGCAACTTCATCACTAAAACCATATTATTTCAACATTGAAAGATCAATGGAGCCAATTCCTTATATCTAGCATTTTCTCTGTTTCCTTGTGAGGGCAGGTGTGGGGGCATGGGTTGGAGGGTCGTGCAGAGGAGTCATGTCACAAAGACAAGGAAGATTTATATAGAGAGAGTAACTTGTGTAATAAGTGGTACTCTAAGTCACACAAGACTCAAACTTCCTAAACCCTTATGCTTATTAAGCCATAAAAACAATTTATAGGTCAGAAAAGGAAACGAGTAGAAATACACCCAAGAAGTCTGAACTTGAGAATTGTGTGGTAAAAATCCTACTTTTCATCTTAGGGTTGCGAAATCTACTCTTCATCCAACCCTCCCTGAACTATACAAGTTCCCAATACTTTACCCCTAGATGTACAGTAAACTGCTACTTCCAATCTGACGCCATACTTCCTCTCTTCCTATTTACTTGTTTAAGATATTCATTTAACGAGTGTACTACTGTATGAGCGAAAGTGGCGGACCAAGGAGTTCTAATAAGGAGATTCAAACATATACAAAATTGCAACTTGAATTTGAATAGGTGATATCGAAAGCAATTTCTAAATCACCTTCGACATACCCTACAATTTTCCCTTAATCAAGGTAATTCAAAAGCTTATATACTCTCCATGTCCCAATTTACGTGGCACAAATGAAATTTCAAAATTCAAACTTATAAACTTTGACCGCGAATTATGGACATAAAAGCTGTAAGTTTTTTTTAAAATAAAATTTATACATGTGAAAATTAAGTAAAGTGTACTATAAATACAATAATTAACAACTTGAAATACTTAAAAGGCATATAAACAAATTCCGATCAAAGAAAAATTTGGTTGATTATCAAAATCCCAAATGTGACACGTAAATTCAGACGGATATGCAAACAAAAACTCTTTCATCGTTTTTGCACGGTAAAAATTTTTAACAAAGGGGATTCAATTGAACCCTCCTCCACACCGTACCAGTGGTGAAAAAAACATCACATCAAAATCCAAACCTTGAAAGCAAAATCAACATGAACCATATGAAATGGGTATAAAAAAAGATAATCATACCCATCTTTTTGACAAAGGGGATTCAATTGAACCTCCTCCACCCCTAACCAGTGGTAAAACAAAACAAAACATCACCATATGAAATGTGTATAAAAAGAGCATCATACGCATTTCTTTTTTATAAAGGGGATTCAATTGAACCCTACTCCCCCCTAATCAGTGATGAAACAAAACAT
This sequence comes from Solanum etuberosum, assembly GCA_029582245.1. Lineage (NCBI taxonomy): Eukaryota > Viridiplantae > Streptophyta > Magnoliopsida > Solanales > Solanaceae > Solanum > Solanum etuberosum. The sequence goes on along the minus strand of JAJONR010013410.1, from coordinate 10,787 downwards.
CACATCAAAATACAAACCTTGACAGCAAAATCAACATGAATCATATAAAATCTGTATAAAAACAGCATCATCCGCATTGGAATTCATAACCAAAAGAAAGGATAAACTTACAACGCGATCAGGAGAAGAAGGAGGCCCATCAAGTACACGAATTTTCGCCCCTGTTTCCTCGCACATCTTCTTAACAAGTTCTCCTTTACGCCCAATAATACTTCCAACTTTGAGCACCGGCACAATCAATCTGAACACACAACTCCCAGGCCATCCAGGCCATTTTGGCTTCTCTATCGAAACCTCTGGTGCGATTTTCACTGAACCTGCTTCTGCTTCTTCTGGTTTCACTTGAGAACTTTCAAATTCATGCGTTACAAGAGAACCATTTTGGATTTGTTCGATGGAAGCCATTGATCGCCTCTTCTAAGAGTATTTTAGGGTTTTAGGTTAAGTTTTTGCAGTTGCGGGAAAAGAAGTGAGGAGAAGGAAGATAATTGAGGGTTTTATAGAGGTGGAGATTGTCACGTGTCTATGCATTTTTCCTTTTTCTAATATTGGGTTCGAAATAAAGATAGGATTAAGGTCTACATACATTTCACCATTTTCGACATATTATTTCGCCATTTTCGGACCTCATAAGATCATATTAATATATTATTGTTGTTATTGTTGTTGTCGTCATCATAATAAATAACATAGATAAGAAATATTACGAGTGAAAGAGGTTATTATGTGGGTTGGTTCATTCTTTGATTGCTCTGTTTTTCTCCAAAAATAGAGAGATGATTTCTTGACCTGCAGACACGAAAGGAATTTATCGAGGACGTAAAAGAGATGGTGAAACGTATCCCTATACCTCGTGTTTATGATATCTACATTCAACTGTCTGAGTGTGCTCCATATTAATTCAGTGTAATTTATCAAATTACGTATTATATATCGTAATTTGTTAAAATGTAATATCTAGCATATCTGTTTATACCGTTTTATTTATAAATATTAAAGAAACTGCTAAAAAAGTTCTTTCTAACTTTAAAAATCGTCTAGTCGAAAATTAAGTATGTAATTGATATAAATTTTAAAATAAAATGAATTTTGTATTTAATTTAGGGTACAATTAAAAATCAAAATAAAATTTATATTACAATTATAGAATTATTAATCTCATATAAAAGGTAAAACAGAGAATTCAAATTATAATCCTGATTTTAGATCAGACACCTTAATCGATTATTGTATCTTTCTTTTCATATTCATTGTTTTTTATCAACTTACTATTACATTTCATAATTTAGAGAAAAGTAATTTAAGGAATATTTGGTCTTGCGGTTTTTTCATTTAGAAATATTAAAGGAACTATTAAAAAAAATTATGATAAAAATTTTTCTTCCTGACCTTAAAGAGTCGTTTGATTGAAAGAATTAAGTAGGTTATCTTGATATTAAATTTGAAATTAAATATATTATAAATTAAATTACAAATACAGTCAAAATCAAGATAAAAATTAAATTACAACTATAGAATTATTTATTTCATATAATAATAATATATCCAGTGAAATTCCACGAGTGAGGTATACGCAGATCTTACATCTGTCTCATGATGATAAAGAGATTATTTTCAAAAGACTCTCAACTCAAATGTAATAGATCTCGGTATAAAAAAATAAAAAAAAAGACAGCCAAGAAAAGCAAAATCAATAAATAACGCAAAATAGCTAAAACAACAATAAAATCATGTAATAGTCAAAATATCACAAATAACGTACTAATGTTATTCATCAAATTATAATCGCATTTCCTAATTTGTCGAAAGTAATTTATAGAATGTCTATTCATATTATTTCATTTACAAATATTAAAGGCACTATTAAAAATCTTTAACGATCAAAGTTTCTTCTTAGCCCAAGAAGTCATTTAATTGAAAGAATTTAGTGAATTATCTCGATATAAATTTTGAAATTAAATATATCCCGTATTTTGTTAAGAATATAGTTAAAATCAAAACAATTTTTTTCACAATCATAATTTTCAACTAAACAATTTAGCAAACTATTAATATTTCTTTCCCGCATTTACTAGTTTTTATTAAATTGCTATTACATTTCATACTTTATCGGGAAAAAATATATTATACTCTCGACTAGTTCACTGTTTTCTATCAAATACTATTACATTTTATAATTTGCCGAAAAATAATTTCTACCATGCTTGTTCACATGATTTTATTTTTATTTACAACTATTAAAAGAGCTACTCCCTCGGTTTTCTTTAAATTTTAAAATTTCAGTTATTCGATTTGATTTTTTATTTTTAATTAATTTAATTCGACTAAACCGAAAAATCGAAATTTAACTACACTCATTCTACATTCTACCGTTAACACCTAACATTTGTCTACATAGGCCCAATTCAAATTTTAAAATACGGTTCCTACTATCAATTTCCAAAACTTTTCTTCCAAACTTATCAACTTTTGAGCCTTTTCTTGAATTGCCTAAACTTTTGCAAAACACCCAGAGGAATTTTAACCTTTTGACCAAGATTTGCTACATGATTTCCTCTAGTTTTTGCAGAAAAGGGTGTGAGAGGAGTTGAAAAGTTGAATTATAAATGACAGTGAGACGAGACTCGAGAACACTGAGTACCTGAGTTGTTCTCTTGTGATTGAAAATGTATCATTATTTTATTGTTTATTAAATTTGATTAAATCGAAAATCGAACCAAAATAAACCGAATCGAAATTGTGAAAATCGAACTAAACTGAAGTTATTTCGGTTTGGTTTGGGTTAAGATTTTCACCAAATCGAAAATCGAAAAATCAAACCGAATCGAACTCATAAAATTATGCATTATACATTATTATTTGTGTATCTTATTCTAATTGAAAAAATATTGTAGTTTTTAAGAGATATATTATATATGTAATTATTCGCAATAGCATTTTTTTGTGATTGCTACATAACACTTTGGTTAGTTGATATGTATCTAATACATATAGTAAAGTTTGAAATTTGTTGAATTTTATATACATGTGTTAAACAATTGATGCAACTATGTCTTAAATGTTACTCAGAGGACTGCAGATACATAACAACATCTGATATATAGTCAATTCAACAATTTGACATGGTTATGTATCATATACAAAAAAAATTATGAATATGATATACGCTAACTTAGTTATAAAATAATTTTGCATATATATAACAACATGTGATACATAACGATGTTATATACATAACAAAGTTAAGTGTCATATACATAATTATGAATATGATACAAACTGATATGTTATAAAACATTAGTGTTTAAATATCAACAATAATATTTGATAATATCTAACATTCTAGTTGAATAAGTATGGGAGTATGTATCCAGTAGTAAAAGATAACGAAATTTGTATAGTTATGTATCAAATACATAACTATAAACATGATATATACTAATTTGTGTTTTAATGAATTAGGATTATGTATCAAAACTAATATTTGAACATGATACATTGTACATGATGAAATTGCAATGTATCATAAAGTTGAAACGTAGGCATTATACATAAATTTATGAATCAAAATCAACTAGATACATTAAAAATATGAACCTTGGATGGAGAAGGATATTTAGCAACATGTTCTACTTTTCTCCCTTTTTGTATCAGAAAAAGATGAACAACAAAAAATTGAAAAAAAAAATGTACCGTAAGGAGTAGATCCAACAAAAATTAGAAAGATAGCATAAAAATAAAACAAAGGAAGGACACTTATATTTCAAACATCTCGACCTCGTCCGATCACATCATTTTAAGAATTTGAGAAAAGCCTACACAAAAATGTTTCTCACTATTTCAGAAATTAAAGAAATCTAAAGACATGCTTTGGTATTTAGAACAAAAATATTGTTCTGAAGAAAGATGAAGAGGGTCCGATATTACCTTTTGCAAGGCAGTGAACTAGGTTTTGAGGTCTCAGATCCACAACTCCTTATTCTAAAATAAAAATGAGATTTAAAACCTATAGGAACCGCAATATAAGAATAACAGTAGATGAGTGTTTTGAAGGTCCAAAAAAACATCCCCTGCTTGAAAAAACGTGGGAGTATTTATAGGAGCAAGAAGAAGATTCGAGTTCCATTTGGGCGGGATTTCAAGTCGTTTGAAATTTGAAAAGTATGTCAAATGATCTCCCTTTGGCTTCAGAAAATCAGAGATCAGAAAAATTGGCTTTGGCTTCATTCCATATTGAACTTATTTGACCAAAATCTTTTGAAACTTTATCTGAGAAAAGCAAAGATATTTAAAAATGAGGGAGGAGAGAGTCTGATAAAGCATTGCCTTGTACGAAAATGGTGAAGCGAGATCTGGTGTAGAAGAGATGGAGGACGATCTTTGCTAAATGAAGTAGACGGGAAAAATAGGAGGGGATAGTTGGTTAACAGATTAGGGCTTCTTTCATATTGGCTAAAGGTTTGAGCTCATTAGGTATAGAATTTGACTAACTAATGGGCTGAATACATTTTTTGATTTGGGCTATATTTGGACAGATTTTGATATAAAATATGGGCTGAAACGTTTAGTCTGATTTGGAGCTTTTGGGCAGAATTTCTCTATTTTTTCTTTCTTTCTTTAAATTATTTTGAGCTTATAACTTTATAACTAATACAAACATATATCATAAGATGAAAACTAATAATTTACATGATAAAATATCAATATTTACGACTTTATGCTAAATAAAATACATATACAAAATAACGACTTAGTATTATTTAATAAATACGAAACTTGAAATATAATGACGACAATCAGCTTTTAAAGAAAAGGTGTAAAAAGTGACAATGGCAATTTCGATAATAAAATATATAATTTAGTAGTAATCATAAAAACATGACAACGATAATAACAATAATAGAGATAAAAAGCCGTAGTAGTAAAAATAGTTGTGAAAAAGGATAATTTTGTACGTTATTAATTTAGAAGCTCAGAAACAATAAATTGAAAGAAAGGAGGGTCAAAATTGGGCGTCAACAGGGGGGGGGGGTTCACAGTCACTTTAGGTACATCCTTCTTCGACTTCGACTTCTCAACATTATGATTCGTCATTGATAATGGATCATGCAATCGTTTGGATCTATTTTCAGCCCAATCATCATCGTCAGAATCATAAACACGATCAATATTAGGTGAGATTAACTGAGTAATTTCAATACTAAAATAAGGAGCATTATCCATATGTATCGGGACTTTAAAGATGAAAAATATAAAAAAAAAAGTTAGAAAAAAAATGATGAACTATAAGTTGGAGAAGAAGAAAAACTTCATATTAAGGAATTTGAAATAGATTGACTAGAGAGAAAAAAATTAAAATTCAAAATTGTAATGAAGGAAGTAACTGTTGAGATTGAGGGAGTAAAAATAGAAAGAGATTGAAGGAGGTGAAAATAGGAAGAGATAAATGACATTTGTGAGTTGAGAAACTATGTATCCGGATGAGTGGGGTTTCGGAGGAAAAAGAGAAATTATTGTAATATTTTGGAATGGTAAGAAATAATAATAAAAAAAGGAAAAATTACTTAAAAAGGTACCTTTTAATGAATAATTACTGATTTTAGCGATACTTTTTATTTATTACTATTTGTAGCAATATATAACAATACTATGATAAATCTGCAATATGTATTAAAAGTGAATTATGTATGCAATATATATGTATTATAACTGTTTTAAAACATATATTATGCTTGTTTGGTAAGAAATCGACACATTGTATCATAAGTGTATTAAAATGTGTGATAAATGTATTATTTATCAATAAAACTTGTATTATATGTGTTTTATAAATTGTTCTCTGTAATATGTATTAAAATTGTATTATAACTTTATTAAAAGTGATCAAGTGAAAAGAAAATGTTATTGCTATAAATGGTAAATATTTTCTTAATATATTATATTTATGTAAGTTTCCCTAAAAAAAATATGGTAAATAAGGATGTATAGATAGGTAATTTTTCCAACTAAATTTTACCTAATCCTTCATGGGCTTGGTTAATCTATTTAGGACTTTTTCCCCACTTATAAATAGCCCACAAATTCTTCTTTGAAGGGGTTTGGGATTCGTACTTTGATGAAAAGAGAAGACACATCAGAGCATTATAGGAATTGTGAATCACTGATTTTTCTTCTATTAATTCATTATTAGATGTTTTTATGATTAGGGGAACTTTCACATATAGCCACTCAAAAATAGCTTAATTACGCTCCATAGGTATAGTTTGTTAATTACGATTTGTAGCTACATGTTATAGGAAGGAGAATGGCGAGCGAGATTGAGAGAGGGCAAAGAGTGGGAGAGTGGTGAATTGTATATGTATATCTGTTAGATAATTGTATATATGTTACTGGTATACATATGTATTTGTATATCTGGCTAGCGAGATTGAGATAGGGAGGAGAAAGACAATTGAGATTGGGAGAGGGAGGAGAGAGGTGACCGAGATTGAGAGAGGGAGGAGAGAGGCAAGCGAGAGAGGGAAATAATTTATATAATTCGCATCTCGTTTGTATAATTCACGGGTACGTTTGCATAATTCACGTGTTTTTGTATAATTGAGTAATATAAAGTCTGAAATTATACAAATATGATAAAACTAACGAATTGATACAAACATAAACATATGAACTTTAAACAGTTATACAAATTATATTATACAAATTACATTATATAAATTATAATTATACAAAATTCGAAAACTACACGTTTATATAAACTTTAAAAGTTATACACAAAAAAATTGAATGTATACGGTGATAAAACTGAAAAATCAAAGGAAATCGTCGTCATATACAAACAAAACCATCGTATACAAATACAAATCAAACGAAGAATTGTTAGTTGCGAATTATACAAATGTGGCGAATTATACAAACGTGGCTAATTATACAAACTCGAAATCAGCCCACGTAATTAATGATTAATGTTAGTCGTGAGTGGTACTTATAGCAAAGTATAGCTATGATGACTAATTAAATAGTACTTATAAATTTGCTTCACCGCATAATTTTTCCATATGATTATTAACATCAATATGATTGCTATTATGAACATGAGTCACCTAAATTTTACTTTGTATGATTTCTATCAGATGTCCATTGTTTCCGATGAGAGAATCACCTTCATTTTTTGTTTTCTTCTCTCTGCCTGCAGGCTTTCCTTGAAAGAACTGAACGCAAAATCCCTAGAGGACATTTGAGTTATAATTGGGTCATGGTGGATAATTATGGAAGATGGGTGAGTTATTAAATGTTGGGTAAAAATTTAATAAAAATGGCTAAATTATTGAGAAGAAGCCACATGTCGAGCCGTTAGTTTTAAGGCTATACACATACCAAAAGATTGACAGAATATATATACATATCATTTATCATAGTTAGAGGTATATTTGTCCTTCCCCATTTAAATTATTACATACTAGGTAAATTATCTGTGCTTCGCACGAGATTGAACTATTTTACTAAGCTTACATATGATCATTCGGTAATATTCGTATTTTCGATACATACACTACATTGTCAAGAACATTTTATCTTAAGGCAAAACGTTCCTCTGAAATCTTAAAGTGCTATATTTTTTTAATTTTCATTTTTGTTATACAAAAATTATGAGTCATAGAGAGATTTTAAGTATGAGAAAGAAGTCTAAGAAAATCTCCATGGAAATAGCTGGTCAGAAGTAATGAAATTTTCTAAATTCCAAAAAGTTATAAAGAACAACATCAGACGTTAAAGAAAAGACCAAAAAGCCTCGAATAACAACACTCCCAAGTAAAGTGGAACATCACATCCATACAAGAACATAATTAACTAAATTCAAATGGAGGACCTTCGGCTCCTTTCTTATGAACCTCCATCAATATCATTTTTATTATAGTATGTCGTATCATGTATATGTTAAAAATGACCCTAAAATTGTTAGTATCATAAATATTTTTCTTCATTGTCTCAGAATAGTCATTACCATTGCTTAGGTTTCATATCACCGACCCCAACTTATTTGGAATTGAACCATAGTTATTGTTACGGTTATAGTATGCAGTTACAAAGAATTAATGCAATTATCACCCAAGCAGTATGTGGCATCTGGTTGGAACTGTTCACAACTAAATATTAAAAACAAAATTTTTGAGACATAACATATTAAAATTTCACTACATAATTTTGTGAGCACTTGAACTCACAAATATCCACAGATAATAATAAAGTCGACCTTACTTTCCTAACAATCAAGAAGAAAAAGACATGTTGCTTAACTTATTTTTCAAAAAGATAGTCTGTCAGGCTGTATCCAAGTTTACAGTTCATAAATTTTATTGAAAGAAGCCAAAAGAAAGAGTTATTACTTCTTTTTCAAAAAAATAAAAAACTTTATCAAAAGAAAGAGTTATCACTACAAAAAAAAGATCTTTAACGACAATTAATAGCTTAATTGTCGTTAAATATGTATTTTCAGAGGCGATTGATACTCTCTATAAATGTCTCTAAAATCTATAGAAACATTGAATCTAATGACAATCAATTAATGTCGGTAAAGGCTCTAACACTCTTCATTAATATACATATTTATTGACGATAAAAAATATTTTTGTTATAGTGTATTTTGGACATTTGTTAGTTTCAAGAAAACATGATCTCTTATTATGCCCAAAAAGAAGAGACGAAGAAATATGACAAATTAGTTAACTTGCGATGAAAGAAGTGGACGAATTGTCTCTATACTAATATTCTAGGAAGAGTGCATTGGTATACAAAATGTTTGTACCTAAGAAAAAACAATCAAAATAACATACTAACTGTGGCAAGCAAGAGAGTAATCTGTTTGATTCTTTTAACAAACATTTTCAGTGGTTCCGTATTAGTTATCACATATTTATTGTTGTATGCTATCAAATATAGCACAACCCACAAATAATTTTCCCAAAAGGTATATGAAGAAATCTGTAGAAAGGGACAAAAAAAAAGATAAATTTTCAATCATCCTCACTGAAATTTTTAATAGAGTTAAAAAAAAGTCACCAAAATAGATAAAAGAAATTGCAAGAGATACATGAATAAAGATTAAGCTTCATGAAACAGGAGGAAGAAAACTTTGAGGAATGAAACACACTTCATAAGAAGCTTAATTAATGTATTTGAAATTGATTCCACTATAGCCAAAAAAACCTACAAATATTAGTGGCAAAAATAAAAGTTTTGTTTACTAAAGAATCAAATGTAATGAATTCAATCATTTCAGCAGCGTTATGAGTTGTGAACTGGGAGGCGCAAGAGTAGTAATATCGCATTGCAATTAAAATCAATTTTCTTTATTTATAGGAAGAAACCTGTAGAAAGGGACAAAAGAGAAATCAATTTTCAATCATCCTTGCTGAAATTTTTAACAGAGTTAAAAAAAAGTTACCAAAATAGCAAAAAGAAATTGGCATAGTAACATGAATCACTATGACTTATAGTAAAGATTAAGCTCCATAAAATAGGAGGAAGAAAACTTTGAGGAACAAAACAAACTTCATAAGAAACTTAATTAATGAATTTGAATTTGACTGCAATACTATAGCGGAAAAAAAAAACCCTACAAATAATAGTGGCAAAAATTCCTCTATTTATAAACAACAAATGGTAGTGTGAACAAATGCTTATTGTGCCTTGTCGAAAATGTCACAGCTCATTAGAAAAGTTATAACCCTTCGGAAAGGTCACAACTTTCATAAAAGTCACATTTTTTCATAAAAGTCACAACTCTTCGTAAAAGTCATAACTTTTCATACAAATTACAACTTTTCATGAAAGGGGAAGATTAGTTTTGGAAATAAATAAATTATAAGGAAATTCTGGTTTGTGGTGGCGCCACGTAGGCAGACCTAGGGTTCTCTTTTATATATATATGATAGTTTTTATTATTATTAATGATTTTTTTTAATTCTATTTATTTATTTCATTATAGAACACTATTGCCTCATATACTTCGTTAACATTTTTCACTATTTCTTTTCATGAAAATAATGTTTTTCATAGGAAATTTGCTACATAGATTATAAATTATAAAATAAAAATATGATAATTTTAAAGAAGTAAAGTACAAAGGCAAAAATTTCTAATGCAAGAGTAGAATAAATACTTTAGAAAAATCAAATAGAAAAAAAAGGAGGGAATCTCTATTATTTAAAAAACTAGGCATATTATAATACTAGTTGACAAAAATAAACAAATAAATAAATATGAAACGTCGTCGTAGAGGTATTCAAAATTTCGTCGTTAAAACTTTAAAAAACCCATCATTTGTCTTCTACCTTAAATCTGATTTCTTTCTTCACAATAAATACAGATTGTGATAATCTCAGATTGTTTGTTTGTGTATATATACGAAGACATGAATGGCGATTCAGGTTTTCGGAGAACTCTATTTTCTGCAAACGTTGCGTCAAAGGTATGCTCAATTTTACATTTTTTTTCCCATGATTTTTGGTGTTTCTACCGCTGCCCAGTTGTGATGTTGGATAAATTGAATGAAGCTGCTTTTGAGAATTTTGATTTATGCAAAAAAAAGAAAAAGGATTTTTATGGTTTAGTTTTTTTTTTTTAAAATTTTTTTGTTGTTCAAAGGTTAATTCTAGTTTGATCTAAAAAGTTTTGTTGTTCACTGCTTTTGAGAAATTTGATTTATGCAAAACAAAAAAAGAAAGGATTTTTATGGGTTTATGTTTTTTTTTTTTTTTTTTTTTTTTTTTTTTTTTTTTTTTTTT
>JAJONR010013409.1:0-13775 GCA_029582245.1 Solanum etuberosum | reverse complement strand
TTATTGCATTTCTTTAACGAACTAAGTTGCTTTCTACTGTTTTAAAAGCTTTCTATATATTGCATGTGTTTTATTGCTTTATATTGAGTTAAGTTATTTAGGAGTTGGGTAAAGCCAAGGTAAGTGTTCCTTTCAAATTCTTTTCAAGCTTAAGTTGTGTTTAGCATTCCAACTCGCATACTCGTACATTCAATGTACTGATGCCATTTGTCCTGCATCTTCTTATGATGTAGACAAAGGTAACTAGGATCAACATCCAGCGCATCGTTGATTCTAGTTGAGCTCCAGACTTGTTGGTGAGCCTCCTTGCTTCCGGAGGATCCCTTTTATTGCTTTTAGTAGTTTTAGTTTCATTAGGATGTCGTGGGTCTTGTCCAGACATCCATCTCAGTTGTTTAGTGGCTTCATAGACAATCATATGTTAGTTCTTGAGTTTTCTATTTCCTGTTTTAATGGTTGAGACTTGAGTTGTCATTTTGGCTAAGTTTAATATTTTTTAAAGACATTTGCATGAGTTATCCTTTGAGACTATTTCTTGTGTTAAAGACTTCCGCTGAGTAAGTAAGCCAGGCCAAGGGTTCGCTTGGGGCCAGCAATGGTTCTCGAGTGCCAGCCACGTTCGGGGTGTAGGCTCGGGGCGTGACACCATCACCATGGATACCACCTCCCCCCGAGCCCTTTTACCCAATCCCTACGTGCATGGGGTTTGAAGGCGATCCTTACTGTAATAGACCTTCATTTTCACCTCACTTGAATCAAACAGTAAATGGGAAAATAGAATATCAAACTATGGACTCCACGATGGAATACAATCCATTGATTCGTGATAATGGCACCACAAATGCTAATCCTCACGATTTGTTCCATCAATATCCGTACCAAATATTCTATGAGAATAGTGAGAGATTAGTGAGATTGGGATCTTCTGCCACCAAATAGGCACTAGGAAGAAGAGAATGGCTCGGCAGAAGCACCATTATCGCCACCATAGCCTCAGTCAAACTCAACATCAAAGCCAAAGTAGTGACCAAAGTTGTCTAACGATTGTTGGAGAAAATTTTATAATGTCCAGCTAATAATCTTGGAAATTGGGTATGTTTCCCTTCTGCTGCTCCACCACCGACGATGATGGTTCCACCACTTGAGGCACCACAACCACATACTAAGAGGCCCAGGATGAAACCACATAACCATCATTAGCATGGTTCTGTGGACAAGCAATCGAAGGTTTGTTTATTTGTTTCTCCACATTTTCCAGAGAGATCGATGAACTTTTACACTATCATGTAACCTAATAAATAGTTACTCCATACAAGTAACTGTTTGGACTTGGTAAACGCAAAATGGTAGGAAAATTGCTACGATAGAAATACTTTATGGTATTATTAGTGTATATAAATAAGATTGGTAAACATAAAGATAATTTATGTATGTTTGTGGCACTAAATTTTGTGTGGATATTCTATGGCAGGGTAGGAAAACGGGGAAGAACTCAAAGTTCTTGCTACAGAAGGTGCTGAAGCAGAGTGATGTTGGCAATCTTGGAAGAATTGTGCATCCAAGGGTACTTAATTTTTGTCATCATGAATTTTGATATGTATTTGTTGGGAAGTAGGAGAACATATAAAATAGTTTTTATGATTGATAAAGTGAACGTGGTTCACTACTTGCTGTCTTGTGTGTACTCTATCAGGTGAACCAAGTTCTCATACGTGAATGCAGACAACCTATACAAATATGAGAGATTGCAGCAAAGAAGAAAAATATTAAAGTGCAGAAATAAAGGAGCGAAAAAGGAAAAAGAGAAAGAGCTGAAACACAGAAGCAAAGAAGGAAAGAAATAAAGAAGGAAAGAAACAAAGAAGTAGCAATTCAAATCAAATAAGGAAAGAAATAAAGAAGTAGCAATTCAAGTCAAATAAGGAAAGAAGTAAATATAAAAAAGTCCTAGGCAAAAAGGAAAGAGGCAGACAAGTTCAAGAAGGAAAATGATTTGTTATTCCTTTTCTTGTAGAAGTTGATGAAGGCAAATCAAACTCTATAAAAGGTTCAAGCCAAAGAAGGAAAAGAGCGGTCTTTGCATAAACACAAATTGAAAGAATTTTCCAGCAAAGGTAGAGTAATTCCTATTGCATATTCACAAAAGTCATCATCTTGAGAGCAATAGTCATTGGAGCAAAACTACAAGGCTTCGTCACAGCAACAAATGAACCAGGTTCATGAGTTGTGTTTGAGTCTGAACTATTGAATGTTGAAGTCTAATCAATTAAAGTCTAGGGTTATTAGTGTTTATTGATTTGTTCTAGGTTTATTATTGAGTTGTAATAATTCCTAGATTTGTAACAAGAAGTGGGTTTGGCTTCTTGGAGAGTAGAGTAGAGAGAGAGAGGGTTGAGAGAATTATAACAAGAAGTGGGTTTGACTTCTTGGGGTAGAGTTAAGAGAGAGTTTTGTGAGAATTGTAACAAGAAGCGAGTTTGACTTCTTGGAAAGTTGAGTCTTCGATTATTTAATCATTGGAGAGTTAAAGGTACTAGAGTTAGTTCCTTTTGACTGTTGAATTGTAATCCTGAAAAGGACGTGAATCTTGAAGTGAATAAGATTGTGGTGTGGTTTCTACCTTCCTTGAGGTAGGAAGGTTTCCACGATAAAATCTCTATTTTATTGTGTTGTGTTTTGTTTGTCTCGACAAAAGTATAAGAACCTGATTCTTGTATAGGGGTAATATTTCTTCAATTGGTATCAGAGTAGATTTATTCATTAAAAGACTCACATTTTAAAAAGGATCAATGGCTGCACCACCTACACCACAAGAATGAGCTTCTCAAACTCGACCACTACTGTTCAATGGAAAGTACTATGGATGCTGAAAGAACTGCATGATGGATCACTTAATAGGAGAAAACTCAGAACTATGGGGAGTTGTGTTGGACGGTCCAACCATACCCATGAAGAACAGAACTGATGTAACCACTCAAGTACCAAAGGACAGGAAAGAATAGAATGTTGCGGATAAACTTGCAATTCAGAACAATGCTAAAGCCAAAAATATCTTGATATGCGGAATAGGTCCAGATGAATACAATCGAATCTCATCATGTTAAGTTGCAAAAGAAATATGGAAAACTCTGCAAACTGCACATGAAGGAACAACTCAGGTAAAGAAGTCTAAAATTGATAATTTGAACAGACAGTATGACCTGTTTCGAATGGCAGAAGGTGAAACTATCCAAGATATGCATACCAGGTTCAATGCAATCATTAATGAAATCTACTCACTATGAGAAATAATTCCCAATGGGAAGGCAGTCAGAAAACTTTTGAGTGTTCATCCAGAGTCTTGGGAAAGCAAAGTAGAAGCCATTACTGAAGCACGTGATCTAGATAAGTTAGCTATTGATGAACTCATCGGAAATCTCATGACCTATGAACTCAAGAAAAATCAAGAAAAGGAAATCGGTGGCAAAAGGAAAGAGAAGAACCTAGTTCTTAAAGCCACAACATAAGAAGATTTTGCGGATGAAAACATCGCGCTACTGACCAAAAGGTTCTCAAGAATGTTAAAAAGGGGACAAGTATTTCAAAGAAGGAACTCTCAGAAAATCACTGAAAATCCAAGAGATCAAATCTGTCACAAGTGTGGAAGTCCGAATCACTTTATCAAGTTTTGTCTATTAAAGGCTCTAGAGGAAAAGAGGAACAGTTCGAAAAAATAAAAAGATATCAAGAATGATAAGTACATTCCCACAAACAGATGAATAACCAATCAAGAAGCCGATCTCCCAATGAAAAGGGACTTTGCCGCTATGGGGGACTCATCAAAAGAAGAATCTGAGGATGGAGGATTCGAAAATCCATCACTACTTGCAATAGAACAAAAAGATAAATATGACTTTCTTGCTCTCATTGCTGAAACGAAATCAAAAGATGAGAGGAAAACATGTCAATCAGAAGAAACGATTCTTGCACAAATGGCTGGAAAAAATTCTGAAGAGGATGAAGAAGATGACAAACAAAGCAAGGTAAGTCTTCATGACATTAAAGTAAATATTGATTCCTATTCTAAAAGGGAACTAGAATCCCTATTGAGTACTCTTAATGATGCATATCAGCCAATCAGTTCTAAAAAAGAACAAGTGATGGAAGACTGTGCATCTTTAAGAGAAGAAAATGACAATCTTGAGAAACACAATCACTGTCTTCAAAATAAATTAAAAGAACAGGTTAAAACCCCAGAGTTAACTCACAAGGGCAAAAACTCTGCTAGTGAACTTCAATTAGCTCTGGAAGAAGAAATAAAATGGTTAACCTTAAATTGTCAGGCCTTAACCGAAAGAAATAGCTTGCTACAAGAAAATCTTGATAAGACCAAACTTGTTCTGGAACGAAATCTCAGATGGAACAGGTCCTCTGAAATTTTAACTTAGATTCAAGAAAGGCAAACCACAAGTCGACGTGGGATAGGTTTTAGAAAACAGAAAATTATTGTAGCACACACTATTCACATGTCTAAAAGTTTATGCACTCATTGTGGAAACTCAGGTCATTTAAGAAATCAATGTAAAGCTTTATTTGAGGGCTTTCACAAAAATGTTAAGTTCACCAAAAAGGAAAAGGCTGAAACGGTTAAGAACTTGGTTCCAAATAAAAATGCTCCAGATAAAAGGTCTTCTTATTTGCCTTTCTGGGATAAAAGAGATCTTATTCATCCTTTTACTCACAAAAAGGGGCCCAAGCTAATCTTTGTTTCCAAGACTAATCTTTGACTAGTGTTTCAGGTGAAGGTGAGAGGAAAAAGGTCAACCTAGTACATGGATAGTGCATGCTCCAAACAGGTGCTAAAAATGGTATAAAATTTCCTCCCACTCTCTGATTTTCAAGGCGGCAATGAAGTCCTTGAAAAGGATGAGAATGTGAAATAGTCAAGATTGACAAGGTTGAAAAGTCACAATCACAGGCCATAGGGAATGTGTTTTATGTTCAAGAATTGAAGCACAACTCATTGAGCATCTCTGAATTGTGTGACAAAGAAAATAATGTATAGTTCACATCAGCTGGGAACCTGGTTCTTAAAAGAAACAAGAATGTGTACAAAGTTGATATCACATCTTTTTATGAAGAGAATCTTACTTGCCTCAGCGTCATTAATGATATTTCTCTACTTTGGCATAAGACAATGGGTCATGCTATTTTTTCTCTTTAAAGTAAACTAGTCATGAAAGATCTGGTTCATGGGACTCCCCGAATCAAAACTTGTGTAGCTATTGTGCATGGTGTGTATGCAAAAGGGAAATATGTGAATTCATCATTCAAGCAAAATAAAAAGGTTGACACTGAAGAAAGTGACCTGATATCAAACATCTTTGATGATACAAATTTAGGGAACATCGCAGATGAACCTGGTTCACATCTGACAATCATTGATGCACCTGCAACATGAGTTACTGGGATTTACCCATGGTCTTGGAGATAGGGGGAACAACAGAACAATTAGGACATTTAGAAGAGTCTGGTACACCTTCAGGGGGAACTTCTCCATGTGAACCTGGTCTTCGTTATTCATTTGAGTTATTAAAAAATGATAGGTTTCTTGATCGTATCTGACTTCGAGTCCATCAAATATCTTGTTTAGTAGGTGGTTGTGTGCTTATTTTTTAAAAAGAGATTCACACATATGAAAATATAGGACCTGGTTCTCTATTACTCAGCTTGAGATTCCTTTTGATTGGGAGAATATGATGATGCAGACATACTCATGAAGGCCTTGAATATGAAGAACTTGAGAAAAATCATCTAGAGCTTGATCTTGTCAAAACAAGCCGATACACTACCATGATTTCCTTTAATAATTGGCTAGTAAACTAATAATCTTGTGCTTGAGTGATTATACAATGAATATCTGCTAACTCAGTCTCATACTATAACAGGTATACACTCCAGGCACATCTCAAACAATGTTTAGAAGGTCTGCGGATATTATCCCTACTCTTTTACTAACAACATTAAGCAAATGATTGAGGAACACACAAAAAGAGAACTTGATTTCTCTGCAATACTCAGGTATGTACCATCCTTTTTCAATGCATGAATCTCTTGAGTTTGTTTCAAACATAAGCACTAGTGAACCTAGTCGATCATCAAAATTCAATTCTTTTAAAAATCACCAAGAACCCTTCATGTGACAATAAGCATCATTCAATCCCAAACTGCTCAAATGATGAAAATCTCAGTCTTGAAGCCACCCTTGCTTTAATATAGGGGGAACCTTGTTTTACCTCTCACATCTGAACCAGGTTCACAAATTCCAAATTGATATTCCATCCATTTCAAGTGTATAATCAGTTATCTCTCCGGGGGAACAATTCTCTTAGAAACAAACTATTATCGGTGTTTGCCTTCATTATTGATAAACCCATCTCTATTGCACCAAAATGTGACGAATCGTTTCCTTATAGTTGGCACTCCTTCGAAATATCATCAAGCAAAAGGGTATTAAAAAAATGACCATGGAGGAGTGAAAATGTTATGGAGTAGAATAAAAAAAAGTGAAAAGTTCAAAGAAAGAGAGCTTCATAACTCAGTTGTTGTTGGTCATAATGCTTGAAAATACTCACCTAGTCTCCTTGAAACTGACTATGCTTAACTGATGATGGACCTCATGTTTCTCTTAGTGAAATTTCACATTCTAAGAAAACTGATCATAATGAAGGAGCTGGTGCACATTAGGCATACTGAAATTGTTTACTGATGGCAGTAAATATCATTTTCCTCCTCATTTTAGTAATCTAAGTCTCAATCCTTATATTCCATTTTTTCAGACTCTTTGATATGCTTATGTCTGTCTCATACTCATGATATCATATGATTTTGATTTAGGGCTCTAAGGGCTTAAATTGGTACATATATTTATTTTGTTTCTCATTGAAGATCCTGATTGTGTGTGAGTTTAAGATGGATAATATTCTCAGATTAACTTACCTTATTGTTAGCAGAAGTGTACTTGCAAGTGTTTCCCAAGTGGCCATGAGTTAAAATGATATTACACTCATTGTATGTTAATCGAGTTTTTTGGTTGTTGGTTTTCAATGATGCCAAAAGGGGGAAGTTATATGATGTGGGTTAGGGACATATTATGCATAGTTTGTCATCATCAAAAAGGGAGAAATTGCCGAGGAATGAGAAAACATGAAGTTTGTGGTTTTGATGATTGACAAAGAGTCTTGATGGATTGTAGTTTTGATGATTGACAAAGAGTCTTGATGTGTGACAAAGCATTGTTTATCATCATCAAAAATGGAGAAATTGTTGGGAAGTAGGAGAACATTTAACATAGTTTTGATGATTGATAAAGTGAACATGGTTCACTACTTGCTATTTTATATGTACTCTATCAGGTGGGCCAGGTTCTCAGACGTGAATGCAGACAACCTGTACAAATATGAGAGATTGCGGCAAAAAAGAAAAGTATTAAAGTGCAGAAATAAAGTAGCGAAAAAGGAAATAAAGAAAGAGCTGATACATATGAGCAAAGAAGGAAAGAAATAAAGAAGTAGCAATTCAAGTCAAATAAGGAAAGAAATAAAGAAGTAGCAATTCAAGTCAAATAAGGAAAGAAGTAAAATATAAACAAGTCCTAGGCAGAAAAGGAAAGAGGCAGACCAGTTCAAGAAGGAAAATGATTTGTTATTCCTTTCATTGTAGAAGTTGATGAAGGCAAATCAAACTCTATAAAAGGTTCAAGCCAAAGAAGGAAAAGAGCGGTCTTTGCATAAACACAAATTGAGAGAATTTTCCAGCAAAGGTAGAGTAATTCCTATTGCATATTCACGAAAGTCATCATCTTGAGAGCAATAGTCATTGGAGCAAAACTACAAGGCTTCCTCACAGCAACACATGAACCAAGTTCATGAGTTGTGTTCGAGTCTGAACTATTGAATGGTGAAGTCTAATCAATTAAAGTCTAGGGTTATTAGTGTTTATTGATTTGTTCTAGGTTTATTATTGAGTTGTAATAATTCCTAGATTTGTAACAAGAAGTGAGTTTGCTTCTTGGAGAGTAGAGTAGAGAGAGAGTGTTGAGAGAATTGTAACAAGAAGTGGGTTTGACTTCTTGGGGTAGAGTTAAGAGAGAGTTTTGTGAGAATTGTAACAAGAAGCGAGTTTGACATCTTGGAAAGTTGAGTCTTCGATTATAGTTAATCGTTGGAGAGTTAAAGGTACTAGAGTTAGTTCTTTTGACTGTTGAGTTGTAATCCTGAAAAGGACGTAAATCTTGAAGTGAATAAGATTGTGGTGTGGCTTTTACCTTCCTTGAGGTAGGAAGGTTTCCACGATAAAATCTCTGTTTTATTGTGTTGCGTTTTGTTTGTCTCGACAAAAGTACAAGAACCTGGTTCTTGTATAGGGGTAAGGTTTCTTCAGTATTAATTTCAGGTTTTTAGTTAATATGACTGGCAAATTCTTAATTTTGTTAACAAATAGAAAGAAGCAGAATCTCATCTGCCAAAACTTGAATCAAGAGATGGAATTTCAATTGCTATGGAAGATATTGTAACTTCTCGTGTTTGGAACATGAAGTATAAGTGTGTAGACTCAATTTTAATGGAGATGACCACTAGTTTAGTTTAAAAAAATTCCCTTATAGGAATTAAAAAAATAGTCCATTTTTAGCCAAACTGCAAATCAATTTGTGATTTATTAGTTTTTTTGGGTGTTCTATATTTTGGCCGAATAACAAGAGCAGGATGTGCCTTCTGGAGAAACAGGTAATATAAACACATTCCACTATGATCCTGCTAACATCTTACTAGAAGATACTTCCGATTTGTTTCAATTTGTTTAACCTATTTTTCTTTTTAGTCAGTTTCAAGAAGAATGACTTTTTTCCTTTTACGAAATAGAAAATTTATATTATTCGTACACTTTAACATGGAGTAGTAAATCATTTGACTCGATAGTGTAAGAAATTGTAAAAGTTAGCTAGCTGAACGAGATCGATTGATAAATAAATGTGTGGTTCTCCAAGAGATTTTGTGCGAGATTGTCACGCCCGAAACCCCACCCTAGACGTGACATGACACTCCAAACCCCATTAGGCCCGAGAGAGCCAACCAATCTGTTTAACCCGGCTAATCCAATATAACTATCAATTTAAATTACAATGCAGAAAGTAAGGGCCATTTCAATAAGCCTTCGAGAGAATTCAAAAGAGGAAAAACCAATTCAACTGTTAATTAGAAAACCAAATCCAACTAACCATAGGTCTACGAAATCTCTTCTAACAAAATAACAATGTCTACATCGGGAAATTGCCCCCGACATACGTCCGCTTTCTGAAAGAAACACTACAAAAAAACAGGGGTTATTGCGACAGTTTTTTATACGTTATACGACGGTTTTGAACCGCCACAACGCACTATAACGGCGTTTTGCGAAAATGTCATAATCCTGTCTGTCACAAATGTATTACGACGGTTTTTAAGAAACCGTCGTAATATTTATATAAAAACCGTCGCAATATTCCCTTGTTAATGCGACATTTTTTGTTGTATAGAGCGGCGGTTTGCAACCGCCGTAACTGTACAAAAATAAATCATTTATATGTTACGACAGTTTAGAAACGCCGTAATTTTCAATTTGTGACGCCCGTAAAAATTATATTTTCTTATTTTTGTCAATCCATATTTACATCTTATTTATTGCACCTTATATATTTAAATTTCTATAATTAGTAATTTTAACACAACATAAAAGATCAAATGAGCAAAATATTCATCATATTAAGCAAAAGTACTCCAAAATTACATCATCAAAATAAATACTAATGTTTTGAAGTGTTATTCAAAGCTCTAAAGTTGCATCATTAAAATACTAATTTCAAGTGTCATTCAAAAAAAAATACTAAAAATGATTTCTAATTGATGCTTAGTCCAATTATCATCAATAATGTTACTTTGATATGAAGATCTCTAATCGATGGTTGGTCCAATTGGTGACGAATGAGCAGCATCTATATCTGAGGCCTGAAAAAATATATTAATAGACAATCAAGTTGATGATCATACTCCAAAAATATATGTATTAATATCAAAGAATGTGATATAAAATGTGAAACAACCACCAGAGAGCTATTGTCATTGCCCATCAAAAGAGGCTACAGAAACCATGACAATCAGGCTATATTGAATAGAGATCAAAAGGAAGCCAACGAAAACTCATACCATTTATTAGCTGCTAGTATGTATGTAGACACTGAGAAAATATATATGAGAATTCTAGGCAATCAAGTAAAGAACTCTCTAAACTATCTGTATAACGACTGAGAATAAGTTCCACGCTTTCTCGTATCCACTACAATTTAGGTTCTGATACTTTATCAAGCCTAACTTAAATAATACTACATAAGAAAAACACAAGGAGCAAGGAAGAAAACAATGAACAAGACAAATTCAACTAAATAGAGCAGCCACAACTAGTAACACTCTGAGCAAGTAACATTTGTTTAGGTCAAATTTATAGAGGACATAACCTCGGATACATCCTAAATGTATAAGTTCAATTCTTATTACAGATCTTTTATCCCTTTAATTTTTTTTTTTTGTATCTGATGCTCAAGAGTTTTCTCAAACCATAATTCTAACTTGCAATGAACATAGATTGACAGAGAGTTAAGAGGGAGAGGAGACGAGTAAATGATAGTCAGAGAAGGAACAGTTGAAAGGCAACTAGTGAAGATGCCAATATACCTCTTCCTCGAACAATTGAATCTGAATCGGTTCTTGCTAGGCTCTTTATAAGAAGGACGATGAAACTTGATCAAATACAAATAGGGGAATCAATGCATTATAGTGCTCAAATGCCTTGTGAGCACACAACTCATATTATGGACAAATACAGTAGAATAATTTGTGTAATAAGAAATGCAAATGCGAAATGTTGACATCAATAATATGGTTTCAGATGTAAAGTGTAAACAAAATGAAAGCAAATAAACAGAGAAAATATCCTGTAGTTAACGAAAGTGTTTTAATTTCGAAAAATCCATTACTATATTGATCATTTTGATTGATGTAAAACAATGGATTTCTAAAAATTGTAACTGGCAGCTAAAAAATAAAAAGAATATTTGTCATTGCCCCTAAATCCAATTTAAAATTACATCTGTCCCATAGTATATCCAGCTGAATCATTCACTATGCACACAGTTGTATTAAACATTTATGGACAACATTTGGTTAAACATTCCTAATCCTACACTGTAAATCTAACGAACAACTTCTTTCCTCTCAGATTATGAACTTTAGACTTAAACGCGTGACCAAGATTGTATTGCACAATTTAGGACATGTAGGTACTACAACCACAAGAAATCTAAATCTTTGACTACAAATACTTACTTTTTAATAGGAAGACAAGACAGTGATCTCAAAAAAATAGTCAAATACTTACTGTTGATATTATTGAACATTGGGAGATAAAATGATAGAACTCCTAAGGTATAAATAAAACACAGAAAGGTAGTCAAATTTTTCAAGAATAGAGAAAGGTGGAAGCTAGTTTATAGAACTAAATGGGTACTCTGTGGCTTGCTGATCTGTGTGATTGTTGGCATAAAGTTTTTCTACCAGGAATCCGTACCAGATGATAATAATCAGAACTAAATTCACCTTTGAGTCATTTGGCATCGAATCTACAAGACCATACAAAAAAAACAAGTTCCAGGAGTATAGTATACAACAAAACACATTCATGAAATATCCATACTGCAACAACATCAACTAAGCCTCAAGCTGATGGTGTCAACTACTAACCATTTAGACTCATCCCATTGATAAAGCAAACCACATGCAGAAAAAGCAAATAATAACATTAATAATTTGTCGTGCTTAATCCCTTAGGACGATCAGATTTTTGTATTCCATGTTTACTTATTTACAGCATGTCACTTTCTAATAGAAAATGTTACTAATATGAACAAAATATTAAAACAACAGTTTATTATACAAAGACGTTACACATATAATTTTGTTTGTGTCCATTCAAGTAATAAATTAGCTAAACCAAACATATCAGACCAAAATTATGCACAAGTGCTAATAGATAATTACTAAGTCAGGATTCGTTTTTCTCGATTCACTCCTTACACTGTTCTATGGCATCTCGCTAACAACATACCTAATGAATTAGCCCAAACAAAGTCTTAACAAGGTAGAGTGTACGAAGATCTTACCCCTACCTCATAGAGGTAGACAGGCTGTTCCAAAAAGACCCTTAGAACAAGCACAGCTATGGCATCTCCATAGTAAAATAAATAAATATGGTTAACAATTTTCTATAAAATTGCTCAACACATGTGTGCATTGTAATCCCTACAAAAATCAATTTGTGAACCATAGGACGTTATCAGAACTGAAGCAGCCAAGTCACAATACAAAAGATTGAACAAATAAAGTAAACATTGAAGTTCAACTTTCTCACCATATAGCGAACCAAACTCTCCCAAATAAAAGACTGTATAGGTTGCTCCAATTTAACAACCTATAGTAGTCATCCATATTTTAGGACAGAAACCTCCCACGTCGGCAAATGCAGTTTCGGGGATTAAAAGTTAGTCAATTTTTAGCCAAACTACAAATCAATCTGTGTTACGGGGAGTAAAAGTTAGACAAATTGGACCAAAAGCAGATAGCAAGAAACCAGCAAAGAAAAACGCCCATAGATCGTCTTCAGCAGCTAATAGCTCTTCAGTTGCAGCAATGAAGAAACTGGTGAAATAGTCCCAACTACAACTAGAAGGCATGCCGATCTTGCCACCAACAAACCTTTGACTTTGGCTGTGAAAAACTCCAAATAGGCACAAAGTAGTTTAGAGTAGAAGGAGTGAAAGCCACTTGACTGTAAGGAAGCAAGAGCTTCTCAGCCCCCTAACCTTTCTCGTTTTTTAGAATACTTTTTTTTTTTTTTTGAATCAGGCTGAGATTGTTGGAAAAGAGAGGTAGGGCCCGAGGCACTTGAGCGACCGATCAAGAAATGCAAAGATACACAGATGTCCCTGAAATAGGGGATTGGTTGATCGGAAAGCTCAGGTAGGAGTAGGACATTCCATACAAATCTTTCTGATCCGCTAGCGGGTGGTCCTCTCCTTAGAGTCAAGTGGCTTTCAGCTCCTCTCAAATCCCATTTTTTCATCGACATGCAGGGTGAAGCGAATATTTTATACCCATATATGAAGGAAATGAGCATGTCCGGGTACATTCGTGTATCCTACTATTTTCAAAATTCAGTTGGGTTTGAATTATTGTGAATTAAAATTGTGGCACCAATTAGAAAATTTCACGTGACTTTTTTAAAAATTAAAGTTGACCTGAATATTTCTCCTAGGTTGAGGGGTATTTATGAACCTTTTCCTATAGATTAAGAGTATTTATGAGCATTTTTCTTTGTTTTTTCCACTTAGTAAACGATATTCGTATTGGAATACGATTATTCTAGATTTTTGCAATGTTCATTTGAGGAGGAACTCTAATTTTATTTTGTTTGTGTGGGGTTCATTTGAGGAGGAACTCTAATTTTTTTTGGTTTCCACTCCATACACGATATTCGTATTGGAGTACAATTATTTTGAATTTGCATGAAGTCTATTTGAGGAGGAATTTTTCTATCATAAATCTAGTCATACTAAAAATTTCAAATTAAAGAGAAATCAGCCTCAATTTCCTGTACTATATCCATGGGTGGTACTTTACGACAAAGTTAAAACTCCGTCACAAGAAAAA
>JAJONR010013408.1:0-10692 GCA_029582245.1 Solanum etuberosum | reverse complement strand
GTGGATTCAATCGAACCCATAAGAGACTGTCTGAAATTTAGATTTCTAGCATCACGAAGGGCAGCTAGAAAGGTCTCTGGTAACCCTTTAAGAGTTAGTGGTTTAAACGCAATCTGAACCATGCCAATATGCATAAAATTATACAGTCCTTTATAACGATTAAGATCTCTTTTATTTAAGAGCTGAATAGTTTGTTCAGAAGAGTTAAGAGCTAAAGATTGCTCAGTTGTTTTTATCAATTGCTTAGATGGTGACAATCTGTCAAACCAACCAAAATCATAGATGGTTTTTACCTTGACTTCAGGAATAGTCCACTTGTTTAACAGATCTAGATCTTGAGGCATATCTACCTCTTCTAGTTTAGTACTTTTCGTACTACTTTCTCCCTGATCCATGATCAGAAGTTTAGAAACCATACCTATGTCAACTGAGAATTTATATTACATATACTCCATTAACTTGTCTAGGCTCTGATACCATTAACCGCAGGATCTAGGGGTATGGCGGTAGTCCGCCAAGCCGTCCAGACTAGTGGTCATTTAATATCCTTATTGAAGAACAAGAACCAAAATACGCAAGATCATGTTATAGATTACTAGCTGTATGGTAATCTTTTATACGAGCAAGGGGTCTGTCGAAGAAATAATATACTTTAGATGAACTCAGATCTAGCGATTCTAACTGTTTTGAGGCCTTTGGCGTCCTTCCGCGGACTATGGCGGCCATTATAATAGCTTGCTAGGTGAGTTTATCCGAAGTAGTATTACTCCTTCTTTAGTTTTATGTATTACTTTTTTGTTCCTCTTTCTCTCTCTCCTGGCCGTGACTATGTCCGGCTAAGGATACCATATCTATGTTAACTGATTAGGATTCTTACATGAACTCCATGGCTTCGTTCTAGACTTTACTTAAGTATAAAAGATTTAATTACTTAATATTGAAATTAAATTTGTAGTCACTATAATAAGTCAATACTTGAAAAAATAATGTTAACAATTATTTACTTAAACAAATACTTGAAAATAATATATATTAAGTAGTATATTTAGTATATATTAGAAGTAATATATATATATATATATATATATAATGTAAGTATTCTAATATAATAGATAGTACATTGTGTGTATATTAGAAGTATATATAATATGAAACAAAGGCATGTTGATTCTTTGCAACTAGAATTATTTAGTATAAATACCAACCTTTACGGTGCATTTATATCATATGTAATAAAACCTTTACCAACCGAATTTAATTCTAACCAACCTTTATTTACGTTTGCTTCCACACCAAAATCTGTAATTACTCTCAAGCCAAGGAAGAAAATAAACCTTTATGATATGGACACACAAGTGATTGTCATAACAGTGTTACATAATTTTTTGCGAGAATATCGAATAAGTAATGAAACATTCATCAAATTTGAACATGATAATATAGTCGTTAATGATATTGACCAACAAACGACTCAAAATAACACTGTTAGTTTATTTTCTCGGTCATCTGGTCGAGAAATAAATATATGTTCAATGTGAGGAGATGTTGTTGATAAAATATCTTTATTATCTTAAAATGTATAACAATAATATTTGAAGTTCTTTATATCTATTATTCAAGATGGTCAAAAGAATTTATTATCTTATTATCTTAATTACTTTAGCCTTATTAATATTATATTAAATATTTTTTAATAGGTGTGGCAACAGTTATATGTTTTTATTATGGTAATGTGTAAATGTCATTATGGTATTAATCAAGTCTATTGATTTGGCAGTTATATGCACAAATTGAAAGGAATATTTGGTAGTAATTCTACCGCCTTAATGGCTTTTATTCTAAGTATTTATTGTGCATTATATGCATGATGATGGTATTACCTATATATATCTATATGTAGTACTTTTGTGTGTTAAAAGGAATATGAGTGGAAAAGATCACATTGAAAATTTTCTTCCTTAGTTTATTTTGCTGCATTTTCTTAAGTAAAATGTTTTTTTTTTAGTTTTTGGCTCCTAGTTTTAATAATAGAAGAGTTTGTTGAATCATAGGGGATATACCTTAACCGGTGAAATATCCTTAAGGACAATGACATAGGCACGACTCAAGCTACGAAATTTTCGTATGGTGTGTGTGTTATAAATATATTGTTCATGAATAAAACGTATATTATATGTGTCGTATAAATTACTTTGATTTGTATCACTAATAAAATGAATGACGGTTGCAGTATGTATTAAAAATATATCGTGCATGTCTTATAAATGTAATATTAGTGTGTTATCTATATTATTCTAGTTGGTATCACTAAGAAAGGAGTGAAGTGTGCAATATGTATTATAAATGTATAATTCATGAATAAAATATGTATTATATGTGTCTTATAAATTATTTTGATTTGTATTAGAAAAAAGACAATGTTTGCAATATATATTACAAATGTATTGTGCCTATATTATAAATGTATTACAAGTGTGTTACCTAAATTTTTTGGTTGATATCACTAAAAAGAGAGTGAAGCTTGCAATATGTATTATAAATGTATTATTCATGATTTTAATACAATTATGAAAATATCTAATACTACTACAACTTTAATATAATTGTGATACAGTTCCGTAAACTTCATCTTTTTTGACTTTTTAATCTAATATTTCTCCTGAAATACTAAACTAATCACAAATTCGTAAAACTCAAATGATGAATTCAAAATTTGAAGCTTTATAATGATTAATGGTAAACTCTTGCTACTGTAATGTTAGAGATTTGAAATTCCTGCTTGAGGACATGATTTTGTACAAATTTTCGATCTTTCTGTTCCTCTTCTTGTCGTGCTTTTGGGTGAAAATCGTAAAATATGGACAAAATCTAATTTGAGGATAGTTCTTTAAATGAAAATTTCAAAGAAGAAGAAGAGGAGGAAGAGAAAAAATGGCAGAGAAAGAGGCAAAGATAGATGGGTCTTTCACTGTACAATTTTTTTAATTCCAAAAAATTGCTAAATTGCTATATTTAGTTAGAAAATTATATTGTCATAGATGATAAATATTTTTTTAATATAATGATTTACCAAAAAAAATAATTATAATAAATAAATCAAATTAATTAAAGTGAATGAATAAACAATATATAGAGGAAAATGTGGAAATTATTTTAGAAAAAGATAGAGGGGAGATTAATTTGATTTATTTAATGTAAATTAGTAGCCGCATTAAATAAATCAAATTAATCTCCCCTCTTATCTTTTTCTAAAATAATTTCCACATTTTCCTCTATATATTGTTTATTCATTCACTTTAATTATACATTAGGAAGCATTGAAATTCAAAGCACGAAAAGTCAAAGAAAGTGGTCTAATCTAATAATAATAAAATAAAAAATTCACACATTTTAAAAAAATAATAATTTGCACATCATATATATTGTTTATTCACACATTTTTTGCACATTTTCCTCTATATATTGTTTATTCATTCACTTCAATTATACATTAGGAAACATCCAAATTCACACATTTTTTATTCTCCACCTTCTCTTGGAATATTCTTAATCAATCAATCATATTCATATTAATTTGTTCTTGACTTTATACAAAGTTTAAAAAATTTATTAATGCTGGATCTTTCCTTCAATAATTTGAGTGTAATTAACCCTTTAATTACAATATTCCAAAACCATGATGATGTAGTAGTTATAGTGATGGTTCCATTTCCAGCTCAAGGACATCTCAATCAACTTTCATGTTTAATCTCCTCATTATATGATTTTCCAGTCTTATTATGTTGGCTCTGCCACACTTAACCGGGATTATGGGATGCATCTTTGCTTCAACGCAAGCCCATTGCTTCATTTTTACGAGATATCTCCTCCAAATCAAGACGAGTCATTGTTGTTCATGATTTATTAATGTCATTTAGTGTTCAGGATGTTTCTTCCTATATATTTAATTGCATTTCAGCTTTCAATTGGTACTCAGTGGAATCATGTCTGTCCAACTTGGAGAAGAATTGCTTAAAAAGCTACCGACCCTTGAAGGAGCGCTGCCTGATGAATTCAATAGCTTTATAGCTCTTCAGAGACTATATATGGATATTAGATCAGGTGATATCCATAATACAAGCAATTTAATTGAAGGTGAGTTTCTTGATCTGCTGGTACAAGTTAGATAGTAAACAACAATGGGCAATTGGACCAATTTTCTGAAATCTTGGCACATTCTTCCACAGGCGGGTTCATGAGTCATTGTGGCTGGAATTCCTGCCTAGAGAGTATTACTATGGGGGTACCAATAGCTGCTTGGCCTATGCATGGTGACCAGCCAAATGGTGGTTTCTTGGTGACAGAAATATTGAAAATAGGCCTGACTGTGAGAGAGTGGGATAAACGCGCAGAGCTAAGTAAGTGCATCCACTATAGAGAATGTCGTAAGGATGCTGATGGCATCAGAAGAAGAAGGTGATGCAATAAGGAAAAGAGCAGAAGAATTGGCAGAATCCGTAAGGCGTTCCACAGAGAAAGGGGGTTCTTCTCGAATAGAGTTGGATTCTTTTATCGCGCAAATCACAAGATAGACTTGCTTTTCGCCAGAAATTTCAAGTATTTTGGTTACTTCTCATTTTCATTTTAAGTTTATGTTCAGTATGTATCTGAAACTTTTTATGGTTATCAGTGAGATAATTGCTTTGTATTTCTCAGTTGTTTGCATATGCTAAACACATATATGATGAAATAAGACAAACAATGTATGTTTTTTGTTATTCTGTATTACTGGAGCATTACAAGATCATTTAAGAAACTTTCAAGCCGTTAATGCGTACACCACAGAGAAAGGGGGTTCTTCTCAAATAGAATTTGGATTCTTTTATCGCGCATATCACAAGATAGACTTACTTTTCACAAGAATTTTCAAGTATTTTGGTTTCTTCTCATTTTCATTTAAGTTAACCTTTCACTTATCTGCTTCTTGGCTCAGACTAGTTTATATTTTTTTGATCTTGGAATATTCAGCATCTGAAACTTTGTATTTCTCTCTTAATGATCTTGTTTACATTTCTCAGTTGTTTGCGTATGTTAAATTGGTTGTATCCATATGTCCTATGCCCGTTGAAAGGCTTATTATGTTGCAGAATTGTCCCCTTTTGTTGAGGTAGTATGATTTCTTAGACATATATGGACTATAAATCTATCACCAGTCTCTGTAATTCTTTTACAGAATCTTATCGGAAATTGATATGAGATGAAGTTGAAAGGATCATTCTTGACCCATCTGTTGCAATTTACTGATTTGTTCTGTAATATGTCTTTCTCACTGTTGATTCTATTATTAATGTCTTAAAATCATATTTTATGTGTTCAATTTTGTACTAAATGACTCATGGTTCATGTTGACTATTTGTTGCAATTTACTGATTTTTTACACATAGATTCTATGCTCAATTTTGGAAGTGTCGGAAACTATAATATTGAATCAGTGCTTGCTTGGATACACGTGCAACGTACATACCCAGAGACTAGTGTCTAAAATAAGTCTGTTGGGACATGGCCCACAGCTACTTTAAAACAAATAACAGAACAATTCACAAGCCTGGATTTCTGCATCTATCTTTGTTCTTGAATCATGCTATATATATGTTAAATCTTACAAATACAAGAGAAACAAGCAATATGAATGCTGCCATACACTTTCTTGTTCTCTGTTTCAGTTCCAATAAGTCTTAATAAGCACTTGAATCAGTCTAAGTGTACTTGACTTCTGCATTTGGTGATATATGCTCGATGATAGCTTATCAGCTCCTTCAAAATTACACCTATTTGTGGCATTAATTTTCTTGCATTGTTGAATGATCATTCTCTCAAGTTTTGTGTATACAGAATCGTATACACAAACAAACGAATCGTATGACACAGTACCGTCTCATCACTTCTAAAAGTACATAGGATTGTACTTGGTGCTTCTCAATGGCCCTTGAACCTATATGGCTCTTACTATCCATTACACAATATGATTAACTAACTAATGACGCTTGAGTCTATGCTTGTCCGCCACTGCACTTACTATTAGTCACGAGATATTTCTTACCTTAGCTTGATGACTTCATTTATGTCAATTTCATAAAGCTTTGGAGAATCTCGAAGCAGACAAAGCACACAAGAAATACGCTTTGCAGAAATTTTCAAGCTTTGCAAGTTAAGTGTCTGGCACAGGAACCGATCCTAAGTTCTGAAAAAACATTGAAAATACCTGAACTTTAGTTACATTGTATTGAAAAATCAAGAACAAATCAAACTTTAGAATTTTCTAATTGAAGGCAACAAAAATTGGGGAATTGGGTAACATAAGGCATCTTAAAAGTTTCAATTGTGTCGGTGTTTTTTTTTTTTGGTAACAAATGTAAATATTACCATTAACAACACAAAAACAATACACCTAATCGATCCCATGACCATCTTCTAGGAAGAGTATCATAAGAAATAAGCCTCCAACAAGTCACTAATTACACAAAGAACTTTTATCATTAGCCATGACTAAGTGTTACATCAACTCGGCCACCAGTAGTGTGGTTAAACTGTTTGATAAATACGAATGTGGTGAATATTTACCGTGATAAATGACAAGAGAGGCAGAGAGTTAATCTGTGATACATAAGCTTTATACATAAGCTTTATAATCTGAATACATAAGCTTTATAATCTGTGATACCTACAGCCACAACTTAGGAGAAAAAAACACAATTAGGTAACCAATAGCTGCACCAAATGCCAACCACAATTACTGAATATCTGCACATAACCAAGAAATTAACATACATAAAAGTCGTGAAAATGTCTAAACAGCAACTCGAGTACATCCTTAGTTCAAGGCATATATTAACATTTTTTTAATATTAGCTGCTGAGATCATTTCTTTAGCATCAACATAACACATGAATCAACAGGCAAAAATCACATGACAACACAATTATACACAAAGCAACCAGATGAAACCTTCACTTGGAACCCCTGAATTCACTTTGAAATTCCCTACACGCATGGCTCTAGGCCCTCCAATTACAATTGATTAGCCTATCACCACAAGTTCTAAAAGCCAAAACCCCAACCATTCATTGACGCTGCTCTTTCAAGCAGTATTCCTATGGTAGCCCGTGGTTTATATTGCTTGTCATACTTCCTCACCTCTATTTTAGCATAATCAGCACCATACAAATCATTATTTACAACTTCCATCAAATGAGGAATTCTTCAGATGTAGCTGGCGTATCACCCGTAGCTCTAGCTCAGACAGGAGACATATCGAAATTTCAATCTATTATCCTGTTTGTTTTCAGATCATATTCATCTCTATTCATCCAATACCATCAATTACATACAACTTTATATCCATAAATACCACATAACACATCTTACGTCGCTTGTTTATGCTTGGTAAAGTCTTCCAGTTTCCTGCCTCTGAATTGTAAAGTTCTGCTGAGCTAAGTATATTGCTCTATGAGTCACAACCACCAGCTAGAATGATAATCTCCCCAAAGCTGGCAGAGCCAAACAAACACCTTGTATCTTTGAATTGTAGCTTTCTCTCATTAATTAGTAGTTGGGGAGATTTACAGACTGCGGCATCAACATGGTGTGTCTGAGCATTGAGTTTATTTTCTTGTCATCTACTTGAATGGGAAGCTTTTGACCCCATTCGTTGCCGTTGGATGCAAAGTTAATATCTTAGCTGGTCACTCAACCATGCACTATTCTCTCAGTAAGTCACTCAACTTTAAATTTTAACTCAAAAGTCATTCAACTATCCACTCTTCTCTCAATCTATTTAATTGCTATTTTAATTAAAATTTGCTACTATAAATTGTTTATATAAAAAACCAAAATTTTTAAAAATAAAAAATACCATTTAAACCATTTAGTGATCCACCCACTTGACCCGACTCATTAAAAAATATAATATAACCCATTTTATTTTGCCCTTATTCTCCCAAATTATTCCCTCTCTTTACTACTCTTTCTCCTCTTCTGCTCTGCATTTTTTTTTTTCGTTCTCCATTGTTGCTGCCTCTTCTTCACTTTTTAGCTAAGTTTTAATTTGGGCATCTCGACTTCAAGCTCTATATTATGTAGAAATCTCATTGGGTTCTCCTCTTCCTCTATTTTGATTTAGGCATCTTTCTTTATAGTCCAAAGTTCAACTTTTGAAGATGGACTATGCTACTGAATCAAGGAAAACAACTGAATCTCAAATAAATGGCTCCAACTCATCTCCCCAGTCCTTTAGCTTGCAATCCTGCTGCTGCTATTGCCTAATGATCCTAAAACAGCTACGTGGCACGGTTTAGTCTTGTTCATCAGGGGATCAATCAGATCATGGTGTGGCCCTGTGACAAACAAAACTTCATATCACGATGATGAGACACTATCTAAATCTGACCAAGGAATTGAGAAATAATACGGGAAAACAAATCATGCCATTAATTTCCTACCTAATATAGAGCTTGAAATTGAGATGTCTAAATTAAAACCTAACTAAAAGAGCTACCTCTAAAAGAGGAAGAAGAAACATCAATGGCGAACTAGAAAAAAACGCACAGGAGGAGGAGAAAGACTCGGTAAAACGGGTCAATATTATATTTTTAGCCGGTCGGGTTAATTGGGTGGAAAACTAAATGGTTTAAATGGTATTTTTTATTTTTAAATTTTTTGGTTATTTATATAAACAACCATCAATCACATACAACTTTATATCCATAAATACCACAGAACATATCTTACGTCGCTTGTTTATGCTTGGTAAAGTCTTCCAGGTTCCTGCCTCTGAATTGTAAAGTTCTGCTGAGCTAAGTATATTTCTCTGTGAGTCACAACCACCAGCTAGAATGATAATCTCCTCAAAGCTGGCAGAGTCAAACAAACACCTTGTTGCATTCATTTACATTCCAGAACATCAATGGTTTGTCAGTATACTGTAACGATAAATGACATGCGCCAAAATCTCTTTTCCAAACACAAGCAGCTATTTCTCAACTGCCAAAGACTCTTTGTCTGAGAACACAAAGCATTCATAGGGATTAAATAATGGTAGATGCATCCAACAACAACAACTGGGGTCAAAAGCTTCCCATTCAAGTAGATGACAAGAAAAATAAACCCAATGCTCAACCCCACCATGTTGATGACGCAGCCTGTAAATCTACCCGACTCCTAATTAAAGAGTGAAAGCTACGATTCAAAGATGCAATAGCTGCCAATTACTAGCTCCATTGTGGAGAATTGATTCAAAAAAGAGTCAAAGTTACTAAGTTACTGAGTAGGATAAATTATTTACTGTGAGTTTGAATAAGTCTTTTACTAGAGTTGAAAGAGTCTTTGTTAGGTTGTTATTTAGTTGCTATTTTTCTGGCACTTTCCTGGTTTCTAGTCAAGTGGGAGAGATATTATCTTCCTGAGTCTGTAAGCCTATAAAGGCAGATGTTTCCGGTTAATAAAGTATGCACTTCTACAAAGTATTTCCTTCGTCTTCTTTGTGCAGCTCTAAGTTTTGTAGTTAAAGAACCTCTGTTTTTCCTACATACATTGCACAGTTTCATCGTATTACTTCATCTCGAACTTTAACCTTGATTTCCCATGAGAATTTTTGTTAAAGTTTCCCATGTCTCTTTTCTCTGCCATTTAACCATAAAGCTTACATATCCCACACGCATAAGTGGCTTCAAAAACCAATAAACTGATTCCAAATCCATCATATTGATCTGAGTTGTTGAACAGTCTTGACTTTCTAGCACACACTATAGATCCATCATTCATTTTGATCTGAATTGAAGTCCAAATCTCCAACACCTTTGTTGTGGGGAATCATACTTGGATGAAACTAAAATAACCCTAAAGACTAAAGATATGTCACCTAGCCCGGCCCATTAGGAATTTTTTTACCGGGTTCCAGAACCGGGCCGAACCCGATCCCTCCATTAAAGGATCGGGCCGGTCCAGGGCGGAACGGTGAACATATTGGAAAAAATATGCCCCGTGCATGGTAAGGATATTTCGGTCAAGCCTGATGGGCCGAGCCAGGATTCTAATTACGGACCGGGCCAGGTCGTATTGTTCTTTTTTTTAAAATTTCGGTGTATTAATTATTAATTCAAAGTTTGAGTCAATTATCAATATAGTGTATTGTCATCTATTTAATTTTGTAATAATTATAACTATTTATGACAATACACTATCTAAATAATAAAATAGTTACATTATATTATATATATATATATTATAACACGAGTTAGAATCGCTAGATCCGAGTTCATCAGAAGTATATTATTTCTTCGACAGACCCCTTGCTCATGTAAAACTTTACCATACAGCTATTAAACTATAACTTGATCTTGCATATTTTGGTTCTTGTTCTTGAATAAGGATATTAAATGACCACTAGTCTGGACGGCTTGGCGGACTACCGCCATACCCCTAGATCCTGCGGTTAAAACTTGTTTTCATTGAACTAGTTTTCATTTCTAGTTCTTAGTTTTCTCTCTTTGTAAAGAAAAATCTTCAAGAAAATAAACGAGCAATCGTTTGCAATCTGGTGTCAAGGTACTTCTTTAAATTCAGTATTTACTTTTCTGTTCTTACTTCCTTCTCTCTTCCTGGCTAGGACTATGTCCGGCTAAGGAATCCATATCTATGTTAACTGATTAGGATATC
>JAJONR010013407.1:0-12350 GCA_029582245.1 Solanum etuberosum | reverse complement strand
TTTTTTTTTTTTTTTTTTTTTTTTATGTATAGTGGAAATAATAATTGGAGAAAGTGAGATCTTATTTTGTTCAGGCAGCTAAATTAAAAACCTACATGTTGAACTTTGCTGAATTATATCAATTTATTATTGACATATAACATAGCAAAAATTATATACTATTTTACGTGAAATTGTTGTGATTGAAACTTTTGATTTAAATAAAAAAAATAAAAGAATTTTACACAAATTTCAGTATTAAAAAATAATTATATCTTTCTCTATTCTTTTCCAAATTACAAAAATCCCTTAAATTTGATAGAATCTGGATACACCCTAAAACGTCTCAATATATCGTATCCCGATTTTGGATACATCCCTCAACGTTCTGATATACTGCGTCTCAATTTCAGATACATCACTCAATGTCCCGATACATCGCGTAAAGTCATGTATTCGACTGATATATCGTGTAAATGTATTCGAAAATAGAAGAGAGTAGGAATTTTTGTAATTTTTTCAAATGATAGGAAATTTTTAAAAATATGATAAAATAATTTGTATATTTAGGTAATTTTTACAAGGAAAAAAAAGAAGAAGACGAGTTTTGACAGGTTTCATCCATTTGAGTTAATTTTATTAACATATCATTGGTTGGCTCTGAAAATTTGAGCAGTTATTCAATACGCACTCCAAGAAAATTAGAACATGGCTTCTTCCGATCAGTATCAATCGCCGGAAACCACCAATCACCGGCTACTTCTCGTCCATCGCTATCCGAGATTTGGAAATCCGTTCTTATCCAAACTACAAACCCGGTACCGGGTTATCGACCCGCTTGAAGAATCCAACCCATCACTTCTACCCCTTTCCGGCTCGGTTCGGGTCATGCTCTGTTTTGGTCCTACTCCAGTCACCTCGGAGACCCTGGATAAGTACCCTAATTTGGAGTGCATCGTGGGAACTAGCGCCGGATATGACCATTTTGACCTCGCCGAGTGTCGCCTCCGTGGCATCCGCGTCACCGGCGCCGGAGATTCGTTCTCCGAGGATGCCGCTGACTTCGCCGTCGGCCTATTGATTGACGTCCTCCGTCGTGTATCTGTTGCTGACCGTTTTGTTCGTGCTGGCTCTTGGCCTGTTAAAGGAAAATTCCCCCTCGGTTCTAAGGTCAATTTTGTTCTAAAACGTGTCCATCTTCTGTTTATTTTTTATGCACTTTTACTCGTCACATTTCACTTCGAATCAATTTGACTGATATATTGAGCTAAACTAATTTTGATTAATTCAACATTTTAAATCAAACTATAAAAAAAAGTATCATACGTTGTAATTCTTTTTATATTATTATGATGAAAATATACATCTTAAGATGATCCAAGTTCATACAGTTTGACTCTCGCAAACTGAAAACAGATGGAATATGTATTAAAAAGAGCTTCTTGATTTGTCGAATGCCTCTTATGAATTGTTTTGATTAATGATCAAAGTTTGAAACTTTTCAAAAGAAGAAACTTGGAACAATTGGACCAAGTGCCTTTCGAAAACAATTTCTCTCTACCTCCCCGAGTTAAATGTAAGGTCACTGTATATTCTACTTTCCCCAAACTCCACCTATAGGATTTCACTAAGTATTTTTCATTTGAAGTCTTGCTTCACTTTGTTGACTTCTTAATTTAGCAAGTTGTTTGTTCCTCAATGAATTGTTGGCACCAATCTTAAGTTCTTTCTCCACCTATTATAGTTAAATGTGGTTTTGGAAGAGTCTATACAAAGAGTAAATATAGAGGGGACCAAAAAAATTTCTTAAGTAGAAGAAAGACATTCTTGTATATGGTTTCTATGTCATTTTACAAACTACTGAAGCCGGTAAAGGAGTTGTGGGAACTGGCAAGATGACATTGTACTTAACATGTATTTTTACACAGGTTGGTGGAAAACGAGTGGGCATTGTAGGTTTCGGGAGCATTGGTTCGAGGGTTGGTAAAAGACTTGAGGCCTTTGGCTGCAGCATTGCATACACTTCAAAGAGGATGAAGCCCAATGTTTCGTTTCCTTTCCATTCTAATATTCACGATCTTGCAATCAACAGTGATGTTCTAATTCTTTGTTGTGCTTCAACAAAAGAAACACACCGCATAGTTGGCAAAGAAGTGCTGACTGCCCTTGGGAAGGAAGGTATTGTCATAAATGTTGGACGAGGGGCACTCATTGATGAGAAGGAATTGGTTCAGTTTCTGAAAAGAGGTGAGATTGGCGGTGCTGGTCTTGATGTTTATGAAAATGAACCTCGTGTGCCAGAAGAATTGTTTGGGTTGGATAACGTGGTGCTGTCTCCACATGTTGCTGTTATAACTCCAGAGTCTTTTAAAGCACTTGAAGAGCTATTCACTTACAACTTAGAAGCTTTCTTTTCAAATAAACCCTTGCGGGCACAAATTGAATGTGAATGATGAAATTTTCTGTTCAACATGTAAGCATACATTCCTTTTACTGCTGTGATCAACTTCATTAAGTTTCTGCACCAAGTTGAGGGTCACTTTACTCTCCAACGAAACATGCTGAACATGAAAAGATATGATGTGTGTGTATGTGAACAAATGATAGTTATTTCGCTAAAATAATTGTGGTTTTATTGATGAAAGAATCCACAGGATGTTGTGTTGCTCGTATACAAAGGGGTGATATTGCTTGAAATTTTGTTGATATGCTTACTAAATAAAGACACCGCAGAGGACACGAAATAGGGGCTCAACAAATAAACAACCATCAGAGTATGACAACGAGAGAAACTATTCAGATTCTTCAACAGGAACATGTTTGAGGACTTTATGCTCAGTAACAACATCCTGATCATCCTTCTTGAAGACTTTGTGCTCAGAAACAGCAGCCTGCTCGTCCTCCTTGAGGACTCTGCGCTCAGCAACAATATCCTGATCAACCTTCTTGAAGGCTTTCTGTTCAACAGCAGAATCCTGTTCGTCCTCCTTGAGGACTGTGTGCTCAGCAACAATATCGCGATCATCCTTTTCGGAGGCTTTATGTACAGCAGCAGAATCCTGATCATCCTTCTTGAATACTTTTTGTTCAGCAGCAGCATCGTTATCATCCTTCTTGAAAAGCTTGTGTGCCATATGCTGTGCAAAGGTGCGAGGTGGGAATTGAGATGGCTCAGCCTCGGTGACAGTCTCAGGTAGGGGCTTAAGCATAATCTTCTCCTTTGGAGGCTCACAGAAAATAGCCCATGAAATCCTTACTTTCTCTTTGTTCACAACCCCTCTGTGAAGAATGCTCTTGTACTTTCCGTTGCTTAGGATTTCAATGGTATCCCCAATGTGCATGATTATGGAATCAGGCACACACTTTGCAGTTACCCACTTCCCTTCATAAAAGAGTTGCAAGCCAGGCACCATATTGTGGAGGATGAACGTCAGTGCACTCACATCAGTATGTGCTTCAACGCCAAGTGCTAGTTCTGGTTGGGGGCATTTGGGGTAGTAGTTAATCTTCATTTGAAGCAGCAAGTCTTCCATGCCTCCAACTTCCTTCTCTAGTCTTCCTTCTTCCAATCCCAACCCAATCGAAAGCACTGCAAAAATCTTTGTTGCTAGGTTCCTGATCTGCTTGGCATATTCACTTGTTGCTGGACTGCAAATCAGAAATGTTTAGCGGTTAGTGAAGTGGTAAAAGTTGAGGAATCTTAGTAGCTCAGTTGGTTATCTACCTTCACCTTCACCTATGTTGGTGGAGGTAGTAAGCCTCGGTGGATTAGTCGAGGCAACGCGCAAGCGAGAGCCCGGACACCACCATTGTCAAAAAGGAGAAGATTGAAAACTCTGCAATCATGAAACTATGTAAAGAAGCTTACATGTAGTCAGCAGGGGTTTTAGGCCAGATGGCCAAATCGCGCTTGTCCTCGGGGAAAACACAATGAAAGAAGTAATCCTCCCACTCAAGTTGACCACAAGCACTATTTGCTAGCTTGCTTCCATAGCCTTGGACATTACCAGAAGCTTGATCATTAGCATACTTCTCCTTCTCTTCAACAGGTAGATCAAAGAAGGTACTTCCAGCAACCTTGACACAATCAATTAGCTCATCCGATATGCCATGGTTAACGAGGTGCATGACACCCCACTCCACAGCTGCTTTTTTCAACTCCTGGTGGCATTTTTCGCGTATTTCCTTGTCCTCTGAGTCAATTTCTTTAAGATTAATCGTCGGTACTTGAGGTCCTTCATCTTTCTTCTCTTCCTCAAAGATGTTTCCTATACCATTCAACTCTTCTTGTGGCCTCACATACTCTTTAGGAATGACTTGAATTCCACTTTTAGCCAAGCTTTCAACTCTTGAAGGAATTGGAACCACTTCACTCACCATCTCTATAAAACGAGGAGTACTTATTTAGAAGTAGACTGAATACTAACTCAATCTCGAAATATAGAAGTACAAGCAATAAGAATAAAAATTACTTCCCTTGTTTTTTTTTTTTTTAATTTCTTCCCCTTTATGGTTGATCTTGTTGAGGTTTATATTGTGGATGCCAAAATATGTAGGTTCTGTTATTTTGAATGGAAGATAAAGCTTAAACATTCAACAACCACCCCATGCATGCATGTGACTCATAGCTAACCTTTTTTTTTTTTAGTTATGTTAAGGTTTTCAGTTTTTAGTTTTTATTCTTACCTAAAAATAGGAATGGTGGTTGGCACACAATTTTATGATGTTATAGGTGGAAACAAATGACTGGTGGCTGGATCCATTTACATGTATGTTTTAGTTTGGTTATATTACTTAAAAAAGATATTTAACTATCTTAATCATAAAGAGTTTTTGTCTAAACTGTTTTTTGACTGTTCTTATACATCTCATTTAATTGACAATCCACTAATTGTGGAATTGTAAAGGTGGATTTGGGCACCCAGGTGTGTGGGCTAGTGATCAATGAAGTAAGTTGGAAATTATGGGGTTTCATGTTTAAATTTCAGTACACGCAAAAACACTAGGTAATTGATTGTTATATGTCTAACTCTAGGTGAATAGAAATATTTGATATTTGTGCTAGTGGGAGGTAGCAGGTATTCCGCAAAAGTTTTCCATATTTTATGTGTATGTAAGTTTTAAGTTCAACCACCAATAAATGTAGTGCAACGGATGGGTTGTTCCTCCCTTAACCAGAGGTCCCGACTTAGAATTCTGAGTATGGAAAAATTCTTAATAGGAAGTGTTTCCTTTCGAATGGGAATGTAACACAAATCTGAATTAGTCAAGCTCTAATATATGAATTAGTCGGGTTCTAATATATGTACCCGACATCGGATGGAACAAAAAAAAGTCTTTAAGTTCAAAAGAGGAAAACTTATTATACATCATGGAAATGGCACTTTGAAAGACAAATAAACATAATTGAGCAAAAGTTTAGGTTCTAAATTCTCTTCAATAAATGATGTTCACCTAAACTATGGACCTATGTTTTAGTGTTTAACAAAGAGAAGAGACATAAAGTCACCATTAAAGTTGTCTCGAATTTTCAAAAAGATATCTTAACTTTGTGGGTGTTCTATTTCTCCATTGAACAATTCAAGAGTGTTATAAATATCTCACTTTTCACCCAACCTCAATTGCAAGAAAAGAAGTGCAATCACGCACCAATTGTTGTTTGCCACGTATTAAATTCTTTTAATTTTTAGTTTCATTTTCATTTTCATTTTTATTTTTTCTATTTTTATTAACTTTATTTTCATTTTTCCCTCTTTCTTCTTCGACCTTCATTACTCAAATCCTTTGTTCTTTGCTGTAAATCCTTCAAAAGTAGCAGCCATTGTCGCCTTCAACGCAGCCTCCATGATGCTTCCCTGTTACAACACTATTTCCGCCACTAAATCATCACTAAAGAAAAACAATTCAACTCTCAAGTTACTAAAGCAAGGTAATGGAGTTCTATATTCAGACCAAAAATAAGAATAAAAATGAAGTTTCATAGTACTCTCTAATCAATGGAGTTCACATTTGTTTTTTTGTTTTTTAAAAAAAGAGGATAAAAGAAGAAAAAGAAACAAAGAAAAGCGAGAGACAAAAAAAAAGTGATAAAAATGGATGAAGTAAATGGATCTTCTAAGTTGAAGAAGATGAAGAAAAGGTAATTGGGTTTTTGAATTTGGGTGAAGAAGATAATGGAAAAGAATGAACTCGTCAAAGAAAGAGCACCAACGTTGAGCTTGCTTTGGAAAAAAAGTTGAAATCGATTTTAGGGCTACCAACGGCTCTTTTCTCTTTAAATTTGGGGAAGATGATGTAAATTAATTAAATAATTAATAATAAAAAAATAAAACGACACATGACACTTTATAGCTGGTTAATGACAGTGAAAACACTGTCTCACGCGCCTCATGTGCGTGGTAACAACCCAGACGAGGAAATGGATCAAAATGGCCCATTTACAAAAATATTAAATAGTTCTGTGGGGTGATAGGACACTTCCAAAGTTAAGATGTCTTTATGCAAATACGGGATAACTTTAGTGGTGACTTTATGTATTTTCTCTTTAACAAATAAGTCTTTGACAACATAAAACCCAAACTTTTGAAAGACTAAAATAGTGGTTTAATATTTGATAAGATTGTATAAAAGTAGTTAAAAACTATAGTCTATTCTTCAATAAATAACTGAGATTTCTTATTATAGTACATGTACTGGTAGCTAGAAATTTAGAATCATCTTTATTCCAAACTATCAAATCTAACATTTCTATTACATAATGGTTTACTAGATTAATATTTTTAGAAAATTCTGTTGGAGTATTAATTATTAGACAAAAATTAGATGTGACTTTGTGTAATTTGGGTAATATAAAAAAAAATGTAGCTACGTTGATTAATATAGAAGATTATAGCAATCAAATTCTTTGATAGATTCAGGTTCGGTATTTTCGATTTTTAAAAAAAATATTATATCAATATCATATCAAATTAAATTCAGTATGGTTATATATAAAAAAAAATACTCCCATTTGGATTCAG
Organism: Solanum etuberosum; assembly: GCA_029582245.1. Taxonomy (NCBI): domain Eukaryota; kingdom Viridiplantae; phylum Streptophyta; class Magnoliopsida; order Solanales; family Solanaceae; genus Solanum; species Solanum etuberosum. The sequence continues at coordinate 5,352 of JAJONR010013407.1, read as the reverse complement.
CAAAAATATCAAAAGAAAATAATTCCTTATAAAAATCAAACTCTGTGGAGTGCACTTAAAAGAACATCTTATCTTTGAAACTAATTGTAGAATACTTTATGAAGATCGTCAAAAATAGCTTTATGACTCAATTATCTAAATTAATTGTCATTATTTTTTATTAAATTAAATTCATTTACACCTTTTAACTTTATTTTTAAAATTAAATTTTTCTACTCAATTTTGAATAATAGACATTCTCTTCTCTTTATTCAAATTCCTTTTATAAATGACAATGTTATTCTTATATCACTAACCTTCGTCTTTTTCTTTTTTTTACTTTTTATAAATCATGATATTTTTTATTTTTTTTAATCGATGCAACAACTTTTTCTATAGAAAAATAAATATTACTTTCGAAATTAAAAAAAAAAAAAAGTGAGACATACTAGTGGAGTATATAAGTCAATAATGTTTTGTAATAAAATAAATGAGTGAAATTAATAGTACAAAATCTGAAAATTCAAAAAAAGAAAATAGAATTAGTAATAGATGTGAACATATTAATAAGTATTGATTATATATATATGTTGTAAGTAGATTCTAGCCTCCCTATAAAGCTCAAGTTCCCTTCACCATTTGAGTAACATCACAAAAAATGGAGAAAATAATAATAATAATTTTTTATTATTTTTTTCTCAATTGTGTCTGGTTATGCTCCGATAAAAAAGGTCTTGTTAGGCTAAAGCCAATAGTTGGATAATAAATGTCCTTAGAGGGATAAGTCAAGTTATTTTTATTTGAAAATTATTGCTACTAAAATGGAACATTAATTATCATGTCCATGTAAATCTTCTTGTTTTTAAGCTATAAGCAACAAGAAATGTGACATTTTATCCTTGTGAAAATTTTATAAATGAAGACTAACAATTTCAAAGAATGACAGTATAATGATTCTTTCAGGTGGTAACAATAAGAAAAAATCAGGTTCTAACAATTTATATAAAAAAAAAAGTTTTAAATTAATTGTAAAAAATCGATTTTGAAAAAAATAAAAAGATTAAAACAGATAAAGATATATTAATTAATTTTGAATTCATTGATGATAATTGATAATTGCTATAAATTTGAGAAATTCAAACAAAATAGGAATATTTGTTTTCCTTTTTTTACTCTAATCTGTTAACATTAATTAAAAAATCAGATTTTATTCCTTTTGTTGAAACGTTTCTCTCTCTTCGATTTTTTTTTCTGGAATTGGCGTCACTGACGAGTAGATCCAAATTTTTTTGGTTGAATAATCTTCATTTTGTTGTAATGGACGACTTCTTGTCTATATTAATTAAACATGGTGGTAGATGGGATGTTTCTGGTTAGTATTCTTTACAATTTATTGTTTGTATTTGTATATTAATGAAACGTCAAAAAAAAAAAAACAATGAAACTGTAAATGACATTTTCTGATTTTGTTCGTGTATACTAGATTTAAGCTGTAATATTTTTTGTATGAACATTATTTTGTTCATGATACGTAATCATTTTTGTGAAATTGGAGTAAATGTTGGTACAATTTTTTTTTCTGTTATTTTGTATACTGTTTATACTATGGTTGTGTGCGATTTTGGATTAATATCGGAATGATTTGAGTATACTGTTTTGCTTAATAAATAAAAGTGAATGGAATATTAATAGTGTTACCATTGTGAAGTTATGAAATTTGTGACAAAAAAACGTATGAAATGTGTTTAATGGTATGAAATTTGTTGTAACATTGTTATGAAACTGGTATACTTTTAGTCAATTTGATAATAATAATGAGATGGATTCGGTATACAGTTTAAAAGTATAATATGGGATAGTATTTTTTTTTAAAAAAATATAAATAAAATGTATAGGTTGATGAAAGCTCAAAGTACGTATTTCTATACTTTAGTGATTTCATCAAAAAAGGTAACTCAATTTATTTTTTTAAATTATTTTTCTTCCAAAAAAATTTCAATGATTATGGTAAGTACACATGTTTATTTGTTGAATACATCAGCAATGGAAATTTTTATATGTGTTCCATTGATATCGATGTAAAGTACCATCGTCAAAGGTATGCCACAATCATATGGCATTATGAAAAAACAAAGAACGATGATGGCACGATCAGTGAGAGTGAAGTAACTGAAACTGTTGCTAGCAAATTTGATGGACCCCGTATAGCAAAAGAACATGCACCGGATACCAGCAATTATCCTACACCAAGACCACAGAGATCAAAGTTGAGATAGTTGATTGCAGCTCAGACTTTTTAGTATTACAAGTTTTTTTTTTTATTACTTTTTGACGATATTTTGTGTTTGATATAGTTTTAAGTATTTGATGATATATAATATCCACTGTTTTCTTCCATTCAGATTATAACTAGCTACATACAAACTGCATATCAATTGGATACACCATTCAAAAGATAAATTACACATTAAATATAACAATTTTCGGGATAACAGTTTTATACAAACTGCATACCAATTGGATTCAACATTTAGAGTTCATGAACTAACAATGTCTTATTAACTGAAACAAAACGAACACCAATTTTGAGTTCATAAACTAACATTGTCTTATAATTGGTATTCAAACTGTATAATTTCGGCATCCAAATTCAAACATGATTGGCATTTTTTATTTCATATTCTAAGATAAAAAATATATGAAGTTGGTATCCAACATGTATAAATACCTTGAAGAAATTATTCTGCCAATGTAAAATAGTGATCATTGTATTTTTTACCAACCTCAATTACATCATGTTTTATATTTTTTCATGTTGGACACATTATGAATATCAAATTAATACTAATTGTAAATTATATTGTCTTAACAAGTGTGGATTAAGTATTTTAAAGATGTATGAAGTTGGTATACAATCTGTATAAATACAGGAAGAAATGAATCTGACAATTTAAAACAGCGATCATTAAATTTTGCACCAACATCTTGTTTTATTTTGGTTTAGAGTAGGACACCCGTTGGATACCAAATTAATACTCATGGTAAATTACATTAAATAATATCAATGGGTATTCAGTTGCATATCAAATGGATACCAAATGCATACAATAATTACCTTATATAATGTCCACTAATATGAACAGTACCTTATATATTAAACTAGCATGAATTTGATGTCCAGCAGTATGCAATTGGTATGATTACTGAATGAATCTTGTATAAAACATGAACAGTATATTAAACATTTAGCTGGAATGCATTTGATATCCATTATATATATACATTTGATATGCATTGTCAATAAATATTATTGAAAAACAATGAATACATTGTCACTATCAAAACAAAACATGAGTATAAAGGACAAAAAAATAAAAAATTATAGTTTAAGCAAATAAACTATGACTTTTTTGGCACAGGGTAATTTGAACATGTCTTCATGTTGTGGCCCACTTGACGACATCTACTGCAAGTAACTTTAGACCTTTTGAATTTCACATCAGCAAACCCCTTCCATCATTCAAGTTGCGGTCTTCTGTAACATCTCGCAAATTGAAATAACTAGGAAGAAGTTAAAAATTGGAAATAGCCATTTTTGGAAAGATTATAAAAATCTGAAAATTTTGTTATGTTAAGTTGAGTTTTGGCCAACTTCAAATGACCATAACTCCTAGCTCAGGATGAGTTAGGTGTGTTTCCAGATATCGTAGGAAAGATCTTGGAATAATATTTCCAACGCCGCCAAGTTTGCGCGATTCTGAGTTTGTATGAGTGAGATATGCCCATTGAAAGTTGGATTGTTCAAATAAGGAAACTCCAATCCGGATTTTGGAAGGGTATTTTAGTCTTTTCCTTACCCTATTATTTTAACTAATTTTTAGGAGTTTAAAAGGGGTCAAATCAGATTTTAGTCAGTTTAGAAAAGTTGAAGTTTACGCTAGGGCTTGGAGAAAGGAGAGAAGAGGAGAAAGAAGAAGAAAAGGCAAGATTCGTCAAGATCGTTCATGTTTGATTATGGATTACGCCAAGGATTCGATCCTACGAGGTATGTGAGATCACATAGTATTGGGTTAGTTCACCCACGCGCCAAACATAATTCAATTCAGTCAAGTTATATTGATTTGAAAGTAAACCCTATGAGTTCTTGATGAAATTCGTTTGAAATCTTGTGGGTTCTTGTTGTTGAAGTTTCTTGAGATTTATTCATGTATTTAGGTGTGAATTCGAGTTGAATCTTACATATATTGAGGGTTTAGTCGATTCTAAGTGTTTGGGGAAAGAACCAATTGAGTTTAGAGGGTTTAGATTTGAAAAACGAGCAAGAAAAATCGTCAAACACCTGGGAAAGGGGTGGGGCGCCAGCCAGCGCCCCCCAAAGAGCTCCTTGAAGTTTCACCCATGGGGCGCTGCACCAGCCAGCGGTGCACAATATACTGCCCAGTTCTGGAAATCTTTTCAGAAAGGCTTGGGTTCAAAGGTTAACTTAAGTACTGTTTTTCATCCCCAGACAGATGGTCAAGCAGAGCGCACCATTCAGACCTTAGAGGATATGTTGAAGGCTTGTGTGATTGATTTCAAAGGTAATTGGGATGATCACCTACCTCTTATCGAATTTGCTTACAACAATAGTTACCACTCTAGCATCCAAATGGCTCCTTATGAAGCTCTTTATGGGAGAAGATGCAGATCTCCTATTGGATGGTTTGAAGTTGGTGAAGCTGGGTTGATAGGACCAGATTTAGTTCATCAAGCTACGGAGAAGGTGAAAGTGATTCAAGAGAGGTTGAAAACGGCGCAGAGTCGTCAGAAATCCTACACTAACGTTAGGAGAAGGGAGTTAGAGTTTGAAGTAGATGATTGGGTATACTTGAAAGTTTCACCCATGAAGGGTGTTATGAAGTTTGGTAAGAAAGGGAAGCTTAGTCCCCGGTATATTGGCCCTTACAGAATATCCAAAAGGGTTGGTAATGTAGCTTTTGTGTCACGACCCGAGCCTACACCCTGGACGTGGCCGGCACTCGAGAACCATTGTTGGTCCCCAAGCGAACCCTCATCCTGGCTGACTACAAACGGAAGACTAACTCATGCATACAAAAGCTTAAAAACTGAATAAAAATAATATATTCAACTCGCCATAAAATAGGCAACTTAAGTCTTTAAAACATTTAACAAAATAAATTAATAGACTTCTGAAACTCTATTGTCTATCTATGAAGCCTCTAAATGACAAAGATGGAAGTCGGGACAAGACCCACGACATCCTAACAACTGATATAACTGAAAGTAAAAGTGGAACCCTCCGGAAGCAAGGAGGCTCACCATAGCTAACTCGAACTTCATGTGGTAACAATGAAGCTCATGTTGATGACCTTG
>JAJONR010013406.1:0-11435 GCA_029582245.1 Solanum etuberosum | reverse complement strand
TATTATTATTATTATTATTATTATTATTATTATTATTAGTATTATTATTATTATTAGTATTAGTATTACTACTACTACTACTACTACAAGTTGTGATATCAGGCATGGTAGAACACTGCAAGTATAGGCTATTTCCCAGGCAAGGCAATCAATATCACGATTTCTCTTTCCAGATATTCGCAGGTTCCTTTCAATCCAGATCGCATATACTATCTCAGTGCATATCATTCTGAGTATTGGTGCGATGATCCAATTTGAGAATTGGGACCATGATTGTGATGTGATAGCATGTTGGCCAATCCAGCATGACAACATATTTGATACTTAGGTCCCATATGAGCATATAACAAATAAATGGTCTCTATCTTCAGCACAATTCATACATAACACACAATTTGGATCAATATTTATTCCGCATTTATTAAGTCTATCGACAATCATCATCTTTTCATGTAGGCAAAGCTGTAGTGCAATTATGACTTTAGGTGGCGCTTGATTCTGGAATATCAATCTTTCCCATTTCACTCTTTCCAGGTCTCCAATTAGATGCAGATAGATAGTCTTAGTCAAGCTCTAGTCTGACTGCTTGTCCATGTGTAGCTGCTCCAATTTTTTTCCAGCCTCCATAATCATCCAACATGCTTGGCCAGGCACAACCAACATATTATGATTTTTGATATAGTAGGCATGAATCCATTTAATCCATAATATGTCTTCCTTATTTGTCAGATCCAAATGAAGTTTAGCAATAGCAGCTTTGTTCCAAATATGTATATTAGGTAGACTAAGCCCTCCAATTGATTTAGGACAACATACTTATCCCATGTTACTAATGGGTTTTTGGTGATTCTATTGACTCCAGATCACACATAGCTTCTGCAATAAGCTTCAATAGTCTTGATCACCTTAGCAGGAAGTATGAATAATTGAGCCTAGTATGCTTGGATATAAAATAAGACACTCTGTACCAATTGCACTCGCCCTGCATAAGAGAGTTTCTTTGCAGTCCATGATGTTATTCTCCCCACTATTTTTTAGTCAATGGCTGCCACTGCAGCAGAGTTAACTTCTTTGTTGAATGAGGGATTCCTAGATACTTAAAAGGCAAATCACCTTGATTGTATCCAAATAGCGGAAGTATTCTATCTTTCTCATATTGTACCACACCCCCAAAATACACTGAGCTTTTATTCATATTTTCTCGTAGTCCTGATGCCTTGGAGAAAGTCACAAAAGCTTTGTGTAAGGCTGTCACAGAGGCCAGGTCCCCTTTTGAGAATAGGTGGAGGTCATCTGCAAAGCTTATATGAGTAATTCCTAGTTTTGTATATCTAGGATGGAACTTGAAACTCTTCTCAGTCTTCAAGTTGTTAAGATTCTAGCTTAGATATTTCATTGTTATTGCAAATAGGTAGGGAGATATTGGATCACCCTGTCTAAGTCCTCTGAAATCATCAAATGAGTTAGTATGGGTCCCATTCACCAACAGTCTGTAATTAACAGTGGTCACACATTGCATTATCTATTTTCTAAATTGTGAGGGAAAACATTATTCCTCCAAAATTTGTTCTAAATATATACATTCTACTGAATCATAGGCTTTTTGAAGATCAATTTTAATCATACATCTGGCAGAGATACGTTTCCTGGTGTAAGCTTGAACCAACTCTTGAGCAAGAATGATGTTATCAATTATTCTTCTACCTGGTATGAACCCTACTTGAGCCTCACAAATAATACTAGGCATAACCTTCTGCATTTTGGAAGCCATTATTTCTGCAATGATTTTATAAAGAACGGTGCAACAAGCAATTGGTCTATAATCTTTCACCATTACAGGGTTATGAATTTTAGTTACTAGAGTGATGGTAGTGCAATTTATGATCTTGAACATTGTACCTGTCTTGAAGAACTCCTTAACTACTGAGCATATATCTCTTTCACCACTTGCCAAGCCTTCCTGAAAAAAGAAGCAGTATAGCCATCTATTCCAAGAGATTTCTCATTAGCTATACTTTTTAATCCTTCCCAGACTTCCTGATCATTAACCTCTATACACAGACTCAATTGTTGATGATGATCTAGGGTTGGGCCTTGCTTCATTATTCTTCTGTCAACTGCCGGTAAGCTACTCTGAGATGCTCCCTGTTGACACCCAATTTTGGACCTCCACAATATAGGTTAATCATCGAGCTTCTTCAATTTCAAACGATTTAAAATAATTACTTTTATAAGATTCAAAAATAGTTTGTGAGTTATTTGGAATGAATTTATCGTTTTCATTAATTTTAAATATAGTTTTCATATAATTTTGTATATAGTTGGTATATTTTATGAATATTCAAAAATCACCTCAAAAAAAATTTATTTTTTAAATATTTTAATAAATTAGTTTATTTTAAAGTGATGGCTATAATTTTGAATTTATTAGTTTCATGAACTTCAAAATATTTTCAAGTTATTTTTATGTAAATTTTTTCAATTTTATGATTTTTGAAATAATAAATATGTTTTTATAGTTATGTATATAATTAGTATATTTTATAAATATTTGAAAATCATCACCATAGATTTCACGTTTTAGTTAAATAATTTGTTAATTTATTTTGGTTCAATTTATAGTTATAATGTTAAATTAATCAGTTTATAATTAAGTTAATTATTTTATTTCGTTAAAATTAAGAAGCTCGCCAACTATTTAATATTGATTCATTTTATTTAGGTTTTAGCCAAATTTGTTAATTTAACTCAATTTGGTTAAGTTCTTAAATTTGATTTGCTACAATTGAAATTTTTATGGCCATGGCATTATTCAAAAATATAGCCCCCCTTTACCTCACCCCTTACCCAATTCAATAGGCCAATTTTTGGGCCATTTTTTGATTTCCAATTCAACATTCTATCAGCCCAATGTTTCAGCAGTCCACAATTCCAAAAGACCCAGTTCATTCAACCCACTCCAGCCACTCCGACCCGGCCCACAACCCATCGAAACATACATACAGTGATACCAATATGCCCGACCCCACCCCGTTCTTCTTCTTCTTTACGCGAACAACACGACAACCCAGAGAACGCGTCCAACAACAGTGAGACGAGCAGCAAATCCAACAACCCAGAAATTGCGTTTCCTTTCTCGTTCCAGTACAACGAACCCATGCACCGAGACCCGTCAACATCAACAGCCCCACACGGCGCCAACAGTACCCGCACCATCCACTTATCTTTTCACCTCAACAGTATGTTAGTACACATTGAAGGATTTCAAAATTTGAATTAAAATTTGGCCTTAGTCCCTACCAATATTTTCTAGCCTTTCCCCCAAATTTTGAACCCAAAATTCCCTCAATATAAAATTTCATCTTCTTTAGTGTTTGGGGGTTGAAAAAAGGGTGGGGTGGGGGGGGGGAAGGAACAGAGAAAGGGTTGGATTTTTTTTTCAAATAATCAATTTCACACTTAAAATTCACGGACAATTTGCTAATCCTGAGTTTCGAGAAAGTCTTCGTCTGAAGTTACTCCTAATTTCTTGGTTTGCTGCTCGAGTCGAAGTTGTGTGAGAGGTCACTCTCTCTGTTGCTCGTTTGGGTCTCAGTTCGCTGCCCCACATAGGTAACATCCTGTTTCCGATTTTAATTTTCTTTGTCATGAGTCAAGAATTGGTTAGTTTTCTGGTTTGATGAGGTTATCATTCCGTTCAATCGATGAAATGACTATATGATTCTGAGTTGTATAGGGCATTTGAATCTTATTTTTTTTAGAGTGTTTCGACTTATTGTTGACTGCAAATCAGTGGTGTAACTTGTTTGTTGTTCATGTTGTTTGCTTGAGTTTTGTTTTCCTGAAATCTTGTTGATTCCTTTCGGTCTCATCCAATTAACTATGAAGTTATGATTCAGTCATGAAATTCAAAATCATCTTCTATAGGTGATTTCATTTCTTTTATATGATATATGAAGGCTGCTCTCATTCGTTGCTTATTTTAGTTAGTATAGATCGTATGAGTCGAGTAACTCATTGCTTTATTTTCCTTTTCGGGATATCTGCGCCTTTACATTCAGAATTAAGTATCCCAGTGCATCTGTTAGTATTTCACATGGTTAATGTCACGCCCCAAGACTACACCCTGGACGTGTCCGGCACTCGAGAACCATTTCTAGCCCAGAGCGAACCCTTAGCCTGGCTCAACTCTCAGCGAAAGACTTACTCAAGTGAAATAGAATCACACAAACAACTCAACTCGTAAATAAAGTAGTTAACTCAAAATACTCAAATGAACATAAGTATTCAACTCACAGTCTTTAAAACATTAACAAGAGAAATGAAAGAAAGACTCCTCAAATACTACTGTCTATCTATAAAGCCTCTAATACTATGAGGGATGTCGGGACAAGACCCCCGATCATCCTAACAAAACTGAAATAATGGAAATAAATAAGAGATCCTGCGGAAGCAAGGAGGCTCACCAAACCTAACTCGAACTGCTACTGTATCAACAAAACACCTGTTGATGACCTTGATCTCCTGTATCTGCATCATGAAATGATGCAGGCCAAATGGCATCAATACATTGAATGTACGAGCATGTAAGGGGAACACTAAACATACATAAAATCTTGAACTTGAAAAGAAGGAAACGTATTCACCTCAACTCTACGCAACTCAACCTCAACTCATGGATGCTCAACTCAATGTAGTATAAAACAACAATAAAGATGCAGTTTATATAAAGCATTTAAGATATTAGATAACAACTCAATGTATTTAAAAAATAATAATAACTCTTATTTGTATGTAAAGATACAAAATAACTCAATTTGGGAAATTCTTTAACCGATAACCATTACTATGAGTTATGTGATGATATAGCGTCCCGCCCACGCTGCCAGAACTGTCCTATACCTTGACGGAGTATAAGACATCCTCAACTAAGTGGATTCACTAAGCTATGATTAAAAAGTAACAAGGAATCTAAAAAGTATGACCCTTTCTACCCACGTTGGCTACATGGTTTATGAGGACTTTGAGTTGTATGAACTCATCTCCATATCGGTGCTCAATACTACTCCCAAAAATATAACTCGGCTCATATGTTTAAAAACATTTCCTCATCCTCAATCTTTGAGATTATTACTCAAAAGGTTCTTTTAAAAGAGATTATACTCAAAAACTTTCATGAACTCATTTGGAAATCGGTGTTTCCTCCTATTTTAAATGTAAAAATATTTACTCTTGGGAATACTTAGTTCCCATATAGTCATTTTGAAAAAATGAAACTCAACTCTCCTCATCCTCAAACTCAAGTACTCAAGTCTTAAAACAAATTCTAAAAGATTGTAAAAGACTTCTCAAAATGACTCGAAAGAACTCTCAAGACTTTACTCTTAACTCTACCTTGAATTTGAATTATGAATTCAAGGGTTATGATTCATGTTATGAATGATCTCTCGATGTTTAGATGTAGTTTAGAGTAGTTAGAATCAAAAGGGAGTAACGGTACACTTTAAAAGAACTTAGACGGTGCAAACGATGGAAAATAGGTAGGGGTAGGCGACCTTGGCGCACTGCTGGCGCGGGTTGCCAACCCTAAACTTCAGACTCATTTGTGGCACACTGCTGGAGGACCGCCCCAGACCTTCTGGCGTATCTGGGGCACGCCACCCCAGCCTCTCCCTAAAATTTCCCGATGAATTTTCTTCTTCAATTTTTGGCCCCAATTCGCTTAGAATCAAATGGTTTCTTCCCAACTCACTTAGATTCGAATACCCAACATAAGTATACAAAAATCTGCTAAAAAACAACCCTCAAACTCCTAACATTCATCTCAAGAACTCATCATTAACGATTTAAGAATGAAACTTCAAGAAACTCGTGAAGAACTCATCAAACTCATCATTAACGATTTAAGAACGAAACTTCAAGAAACTCATCAAGAACTCAAATCATTCAACCTCAAGAACGAAATTATGGATTTAAAATCACTTGATTGGCATGTGGGTGAATTAACCCAACACTATGAGAGCTTACATACCTTAATTTGGTGAAACAAATCCTCGATTCACAAAAACCTTGATCGTTCTTCCTTCTCTCCTCTTTTCCTCTTCTTGAACTCCTCTCAAAACCCTAAGCATATTTAGGATTGTGAAAACTGACCCAAATCAGTTTAAACCCCTAAAATATCACTAAAAATGTTTAAAGCTGATGGGGTAAGGAAAAGACTAAAATACCCCTCATTAATTCGGGTAAATTACCTTAACTGGACAGGCTGACTTCAAACGGTCCCTCATCCAAACTCTAAATTTGGCTAAATCGGTGGCGTTGGAAAGAGGATTAAAAGGCCTTTCATTTTATATCTTTTGGGCCACCTAACTCATCCTGTACTGAAAGTTATGGCCATTTGATGTTGACCCAAAACTCATAACTTGAGCATAATTTGCAAATTTTTTAATTTGGCTCTTTTCAAATTAGTTCTTTCTAAATTTAACTGTTTCTAAGACCGAGGTGTTATAATATCTCTTCCTTGGGAACATTCGTCCTCGAATGACATTACCCTAAGTAGAAATGAGGGTGGAAACATCAACATCCAACTCAAACACCCCACAAGCAATAAATCATAGTTCAACATTTCAACTTAAAGAGTACCAAGAAAAGAATTAGTACCTTGGTTTGAAGCTTCTCCGGAAGAAAAGAGACGTGGGTATCTCTTCTTCATGTCCTCCTCAGCCTCCCAAGTAGCTTCCTCAAAAAACTGGTTCCTCCATAAGACCTAGACTAATGCTACCTCCTTTGTTCTCAACTTGCGAACCTGACGATTAAGTATCTCAACGGGAATCTCCTCATAAGATAGGCTGTCCTTAATACCAATATTTTCAGTAGGTACTATAAGTGAAGGATATCCCATACACTTGTTCATCATTGAAACGTGAAACACTGGATGGACTGCTGCTAACTATGGCTGTAGCTCCAATTCTTAGGCTACATTGTCAATCCTCTTAGATATCCTGTAAGGACCAATATACCGGGGACTAAGCTTCCCATTCTTTCCAAACCTCATAACACCCTTCATGGGTGAAACCTTAAAATACACCAATCATCCACCTCAAACTCTAAGTCTCTTATCCTAACATCGATATAGGATTTCTGATGACTTTGCGCTGTTTTCAACCTTTCTTGAATGACCTTCACTTTCTCCATAGCTTGATGAACCAAGTCTAGTTTTATCAACCCAGCTTCACTAACCTCAAACCATCCAATAGGAGATCTACATCTTATCCCATAAAAAGCCTCATAAGGAGCTATCTGGATGCTAGAGTGATAGCTATTGTTGTAAGCAAACTCAATGGGAGGTAAGTGATCATCCAAATTACCCTTGAAATCGATCACACACGCCCTCAACATATCCTCTAAAGTCTGAATCGTGCGCTTTTATGGACCATCAGTTTGAGGATGGAAAGCAGTACTCAAAGTTACCTTTAAACCCCAGAATTGTGCGGTGAATTGCGCACCTGTATCTCAAATGATGGACACCAGAACTCCATGAAGTCTGACTACCTCTTGAATATATAACTTGGCATAGTCTTATGCTTAAATGGTAGTCTTTACCGGTAAGAATTGAGCTGATTTAGTCATTCGATCTAGAATAACCCAAATCGAATCATGCTGCCTGTGAGACCGTGGTAAACCAGTAATAAAATCCATATTGATAATCTCCCACTTCTATTGCGAAAGATCTATGTTCTGAGCTATACCACCGGGCCTCTGGTGTTCTACCTTGACCTGTTGGAAATTCGGGCACTTAGTGACGAACTCTTCAACATTTCTCTTCATACTATTCTACCAATATACTTCTCTCAAGTCACGATACATCTTTGTGGAACCAGGATGAATAGAATATCTGGAGCTATGAACTTCCTCCATGATCCTCTCTTGGAGTTCATCCACCTTTGGTACACATAATCTACCTTGTTACCTCAACACAACATCCCCCCTTGTTCAAAAGCCATCACTTTTTTCTTATGAACATTTGCCTTCAATTCAAGCAAAACAGGGTCTTGGTCTTGTTTCTCTTTCACTTTGGACACTAGCGATGATTCAGCCCCATTCAGCACCACTACTCCTCCTTCATTGGAATTCATTAACCAGACTACTAATCGTGCAAGTCTGTGCACATCTTTTTCTAACTCTTTCTTGCCTTCCTTAACATGGGAAGTAATACCCATAGACAACCTGCTCAAGGCAGCAACAAAAACATTAGCCTTACTTGGGTGATAGAGAATACTCATGTCATAATCTTTGAGTAACTCCAACCACCTCCTTTGTCTTAGACTAAGCTATTTCTGACTGAACACATACTAAAGACTCTTTTGATCGGTGAACACATCCACATGAACACCATAAAGATAGTGACACCATATTTTCAAAGCGAATACTACAACAGCCAACTCTAGATCATGGGTTGGGTAATTCTTCTTGTGAATCTTAAGCTGTATGGAGGCATAAGCTATAACCTTGCCATTCTGCATTAATACACAACCCAGTCCAACTCTGGACGCATCACAATACACAATTAAGCCTTGTGTACCCTCCGGTAAGGTCAATACTGGGGCAGTAGTCAACCGCATTTTCAATTCCTGAAAGCTTTTCTCACAAGCTTTAGACTATTGAAACTTTGCTGTCTTTTGAGTCAACTTTGTCAAAGGGGATGAAATAGATGAAAACCCCTCGACAAACCTTCTATAATAACCAGCCAACCCCAAGAAACTCCTAATATAAGTTTGAAACGTGGGTCTAGGCCAGTTCTGCACTACCTCAATCTTCTGAGTGTCAACTCGAATCCCATCACTAGAAACAATGTGGCCTAAGAACGCCACTAACTCAAGCCAAAATCCGCACTTGGAAAATTTAGCACACAACTATCTATCCTTGAGAGTTTGGAGAACTACTCTGAGATCACTAGCATGATCCTCCTCATTCCTCGAATAAATCAGAATGTCATCAATGAATACGATAACAAACATATCAATATACGACTTAAATACTCTGTTCATAAGATCCATGAATGTTGTAGGAGCATTAGTCAAATCAAAAGACATGACTAGAAACTCATAATGACCATATCGAGTCCTGAATGCAGTCTTCAGAATATCACTCTCTCTTTCTCTCAACTGATGATAGCCAGAGATCTGAGGTCTATCTTAGAAAAGCAAGTGGCACCCTGAAGTTGATTGAAAAGATCATCAATTCTTGGAAGGGGATACTTATTCTTTATGGTAACCTTGTTCAATTGGCGGTAATCAATACACATCCTAAGAGAACCATCTTTCTTCCTTACAAATAAGACTGGAGCTCCCCAAGGTGAGACACTTGGTCGAATGAAACCTTTATCTAGAAGGTCTTTCAATTGCTCTTTTAACTCTTTTAACTCACACTACAAGAAAAGTGTGGATTACTTGTGAATTTTTATAGGGATTGTATACGAAAATTCGCAAGAAACTTAGTTTCCTGCGGATTTTCCTGCCAAAAAGAATCCAATGGTAAAACCTTTGTAGGTAATTATTTCCTGCGAATTTCAAAATCCCCATGTAATTTACCTAGGGATTTATATTTCACATGTAAATTACTTGCGAATTTTCTTGCAAAAATTACTAAAAAATAGGAATTTTCTTACCATTTTTTCTATAAGTAAAGCCGCATGAAGGTATTCTAATAATATTTTAAGAAATTTCTTGTAAGAAAATATTAATTATTATCTCCTAATTAATTATTTAATTTATTAAACCCCATACACATATATACCTCTTCTTGAATACTTGTATTTAATCCAATTTTTCACATATACACCCCTTATTGATTACTTGTATTTAATACAATTTTCCACCTATATTAAATGCACAACTTAATCCCAAACCACTACCCAATGCCCAACCTATACTAATTGCTACATTCTCACAATAATCTAAGTCATAACATTATATATGGCAAATTCTTAGTGTATTCCATCGATGTGGTACAAATAGTACTAATGTCATTACACTAATTTTTAGTGTTTTTCTCCGATTTTATTAATTTTTAAAACTAAATTTAATTAAATTAATCAAGTATTAAAATATAATCTTAATATTTATAAATTACACAAAAAGAACTATAAAGTCATCTCATATTAATGTGGTAACAAAATATATCTTGAAATATTGGCTAAAGTTCATGTGATTTAACTCTTAAAAAACGAAACATAGATATTATTTATATATTTAAAATAAATCACTACCACACAACATATCATGAAAATTTTATGTTTACATTTTTTATGAGATAATATCCATAACTAAGCATATTGAACGTAGACAAAATTTAAATTATACATACAAAGTTCTTATAAAATATAATTAAAAATATAATATATTTATAACTTTAATGTGGAAGGAAGTTTGTAACACCCCGACTTTTCGGAACACTAATTTAACTCGTACCTTCTCGAAAAAATAAAGAGGGTGAGTAATGAATTAAGAATGATGTCGTATGTCATATTTTAAGTATTCAAGGGTTATATCTCAAGTTTTTAAGTTAGGTAAGTTGTAAAATAAAAGTTGGCGAAAGTTATCGTAAGTTTCTTTTAAAATATTTCTCTAAAATTTAGGTCAAATGTCTTAGAGGTTTTTTCCCAATCTATAAAGAGTTACGGGGCCTACAACCCAGCAAATCGAAGGTCTACGAGTCTAATTTCCAACGCATCAAACCGTTCATTCATAAGACTTCAGAATAGAGAGATATTAACATTTTCGTGAGACTGCACAAGCATGCACGTGAGGTGGGTCCCCTAGGTCGGTGGAACTCTTTATATATCTTCTTCTTCGACTTTTCTTCATTTTTTTCAGTAAATAACCAGAAAATTTAGAAAACCCACTTCTAGGATCAACGAAATTATATATTTTCTCGACTTAAGTCCTTGAGTTGTTCTACGCGTTGAGCTCGTCATCATGGTATAATTTATTTTATCGATTTCGTAGCATATCATACTTTGGTGTTGGGACAACAAGGGTTTGGACAATATTTAAGGTTTTGAGGTGTATTACAAACTTAAGATCAAGTAGCGAGGGGGGCTGTGAGTAAAAGTCGTTAGGCCACGTGAATTCAGCGAAAAAGGAATGTTAAGGCTATTTTCTTCTTACGGCATGTTTCCTTAAAGCTTAGGAGCAATGTAATTGGGTTGTTATCGTTGTTATACTTGTAGCCGTTAGTGTTGATTGTTGGCTGCCTGAGTGGATATAATCCTTCCTTGTCGGGATTCTTATTCAGTTAGTAGCGTCCCTATGTCGGATACGACTTAGAGGCTATTCCTATAGGTTGCTTATAGCTAAATTGCTCGCTTTTAGCCTATTGGATTGTTATTGTTGCCCTTGGGGCTATTGTGGTTAGCTGCAGAAATGTGACCTATG
>JAJONR010013405.1:0-11375 GCA_029582245.1 Solanum etuberosum | reverse complement strand
CCAATCAGGACTTTTGTGCTAGTTGGCTATTTCTTTATATGAACTCTTGGGAGTAGCTGTTTCTTTTATAGATCTGTTGACAGGGGCCTTGCCGGCCGAGGGCTTAATTTTAAGCCGAGATATACTTGTTTGTTTTTTTGATTGTGTGTGGCTGCCATGCGCTAGTAGCAAATGGTTCAGCAGGGTCAGCTCAGGCGTGAATTTTGGCATTAAGAGCCAGTTGCGCCCCTTGAGTTTGGGGCGTGACATGTAATATAGGATCTGACATTGTGATAGATTTGTCTAAAGAGGCACTATCTAATGGTAAGAGAAAATTTCTTAGGATGTATATATGCTTCAAGGAAATCAAGCTGGGTTTTAAGTCTAGGTTAAGACCATTTATTGGGTTAGATGGTAGATTCTTTAAAGGAAAAGCTAAGGGACATGTATTGGTTGCTATTAGTCAAGACAATTATAACTCTTTATACCCTGTAGTTTGGGTTGTGGTAGATAAAGAGATTAAAAGGACTTTGACATGGTTCATGAAACACACTTGAACTTCAGAATGGTGAAGGGCTGACATTCATATCAGATATGCACAAGGTAATATTGTACTACTAAGTTGTAATTTATTTACCTTTGTTTACTACTATTCTTTTATTAATTTAGTTGTGTTTATTTGATACTTAGGGTCTGCTTGATGTAGTAAGGACACTTTTACCAGAAGCACATCCAAGGTATTGTGTAAGACATATTGAGGAAAATTGGTGCAAAAGATGGGGTAAAGGTGAGAAGAAGAAGTAGTTATGGTGGGCTGCATGGTCCTCATTTTCAGAGGAGTTTTAGGACCAACTTCAAGAGATCAAGAAAGTTGATGAAGAGATTGGACAGGATTTAATAAACAAGTATCGTCCAAAAACATGGTGCAAAGCCTATTTAGATACAATGTTCAAAAATCAGGTTGTAGATAATAACTTTACAGAGTCCTTCAATGCTTGGATATATGAAGCAAGATACAAGCCAATTATTGGGATGTCGGAAGACATTAGGGTCAAAATAATGGAGAGGTTGGCAGCAAAAGAGGTTGTTGTGAGGAAGTGGAAGATGGTGAGTTTAGTCCCAAAAGTGAGTTGTTGTTTATTGAGTATTTGAAGATATCCAAAGTTTGTAAAGTGAGTGGCAATGGGGATAATGGCTATGAGGTCACTGAAGGTTCGCATAGACATATTGTTAAATTAAGAGAGAGAAAATACACATGAAGAACATGGGATCTCATTGGAATTTCATGTCCACGTGCAATTAAGGCCATGGAGGACAAGAAAATGATACCCAAGAATGAAATTGATTGGTATTACAGTAAGGAGGCAGCTTTGGAAGTTTATAAACACAAGTTACAACCTGTTAGGGGAGAACCATTATTGAAATGTGATCCTTTGCATGCCATTGAACCACCAAAATTGGTCTAGCTTGTTAGAAGACCTAAGCATATGAGAGATAGAGAAAATAATGAAGCAGTATAGACTCAAGGAATATGGAAGCAAACAAGAAAAGGAAAAGTTATGACATGTAGTACTTGTGGAGAACAAAATCATAATATAAGAGGATGTCAAAAGGAAATATTTATTCAATCTTAATTACAACAAATATCCAATCCTATTATTTAATTATTTATCTTCTATTATGAATAAATACTGCAAAGCAGGGGAAGCAAGCTACTAAGAAGGGAAAATAAACTGGTAGGGGAAAGAAGAGGCAGCCTAGGAGAGGTTTAATTGATGAAGAGAAAGCTTTTGATGAAGACATCAACTGCGCAACCCCACAACCAACACAAGAAAGTCAGTCTGAATTTCATGTTGCTTCTAACAACTATATTCCAGTAGCTGAGGATGATGATAAAGACCCTCAGCTAAGGCCAAAAACAATTTTAGAAGAAACTTATTTAACAAGATTGAGAAAGAGACAGAACCCACAAGAGTCACTTGGAAATAGAGTAATAAGCTTCAGAGGTGACAAATCTGGTGTTAGTGAACCTACAAATCTTCCCATAACACCAATTGGTTTAATTTGGAAGGGAAAGGATGCAATTACTACAAACCAGCTACAAGCGCAGATGATTCAAAAGTTGAGGCCAAGAAGGGGATGATGATACTGTGTTGGTACTACTATTTTGTATATGTTGGTGCCTTTAATGATGTTAAGGCTAAACTTGTGTTTTTGCTAGATTAAATGGTAGTCTATGTTTTGGTACTACTATTTTGTATAGGCTGGTGCCTTAAATGATGTTAAGGTTAAACTTGTGTTTTTGCTAGACTAACTGGTAGTCTGTTTTTGTACTACTATTTTGTATAGGCAGAGTGTATCAGCTAACTAAGTGAAGTATGACAAGTTTAATAGTTTGTTCTTTATAAGTGACATTTGCTATTGTATGACCATCGTTTAAATGTTATGTATAGTGTCTTTGTGCAAGTTTAATAGTGTCTTTGTTTAGCCTTTGTGCAAGCTTAATAGTGTCTTTGTTTAGCCTTTGTACAAGTTTAATAGTGTCTTTGTTTAGCCTTTGTGCAAGTTTAATAGTGTCTTTGTTTAGCCTTTGTGCAAGTTTAATAGTGACTTTGTTAGGCCTTTGTGCAAGTCATGTAGAATTTGTGCAAAATTAACTCTAACTCTAATAAAATAGTTACATTCACTTGTCAGCATATTAACTGGTAGTCTAATATAATAGTTACATTAACTTATGAACCTATTAACACTAATTAACAAATACTGATTCAAAAGATAGTTGAGAATAACTAACACTTGAAAATTACATTGAAGAACACACATCCTTATGCTTACATAATATCTAAATCACAAATATACACTAAGACAATTCAAAAGATAAGATTATCTAAAACAAATGAATACTTGAAAATAACTAACACTTGAAAAGTACATTCAAGGCACATTTTCCTTATGCTTAAGGAGCATCTAAATCACAAAGGGAAAAATGAAAAATATACACTCAAACAATTCAAAGATAAGATTCTCTACTACAAAGGAAGACTTGAAAATAACTAACACTTCAAAATTACATTCAAGAACATATCTTCCTTATGCTTACACAATATCTAAATCACTAAACTAAGTCACTTGAAAATTACAACAACATATAACACAAACACGGTAAATGACAATATATACAAGATCTTCAACTTCGAAACCTTCGCTTCAAAATTTATTGATTTGTTCACCTCGTAGTAGTTTAAACATTCTAAATTCTCCAAAAAAAATTAAGTTGTCTCTTTCAATCTCAATCGCATTCAAGGAGTCTCTCAAATTCTCCATTTTCAACGTAGCAACTTTCAATTTAGATTTCAGTAAATTTACTTCAATGGAAGAATTTCCGGGAGAAATATCGTCCCACCTCCAAAATCCACAATTTTCAATCTGATCGAGAAAGATAGAGAAGAATCATAATCATATGAAATACAAGAAGAAATCATAAAAATTTCATTTAATGAAAAATGTACATTAGGTTTAGAACATCTATAAAATCTTCTTCTCGAGTTCAATGGGGTCTTTGAGTGAAACAATGAGCCATTTCACCACAAAAACAAGTCATCGTCATGGAGTTACTTGTGACACCCCGAATTCGAAAAGGAAAGAATTACAGGTTTTTAGAAGTTCCAGGTGCCACCGACAGAGGCCACTTACGGACCGTAGGCTGAACCACGGACCGTAGGTGGGGTCCGTGGTTGGTCACCTCAACTCCACCCAGAATTTTCAGAAAAGGCACGACCCAAGCCCGAACCTACGGATCGTAGGTCAGACCATGGTCCGTGGTCCAGGTCCATGGATCGTGACACTCAGCACCAACTCTCTGAAGCCAAACGACGCCCTGCCAGGACGGACCGTCGGTCAGGGGCCGTCGATGGCTTCGTTAGCTGTTAAGTCAGGGTCGTTTTGGTCTTTCCCCTATGCTTTGGACAGTTAAACTACGTCGTTTAATTCCTAAACTACGTTGTTTTACTCAGTTTTAGCCTAACATTCTAGTCAGAACCTACCAAAAATCTTTATTCTCCTAAATCACCAAAAAAATTAGAACGAAGAGAAGAGTAAGGGCACCAGTTTTCCTTCAAGAACAAGCAGGAGATTTCTTCAGTTCCAGCCCCGAAATCAAAAGATTTCTTGGTAGATTTCATCACCAGGTATATGGGATTTCACTAGTGGATTCCTTTCATCCACTAGGTCCTTAGAACTCAGTCAGATTCTTGATTCTTTATATCTTGTTTACACCTAGGGTTTTTGAAACCTTGGATAATTGTTGTGATTTAGCTGTTGTAGTATCCTAAATCAAAATAGCTTGTTTCTTAGAAAGTTTGCTTAGCTCCTTGCATGAAACTCAGAACCCTAGTTGTGTAGATTCTCTTAGTTCATGAATTACACTTGCTAGGTCAGTTAAACAGATAAACATGCTACATTTTTCAAATGTTATATTGTCAGTCCTAAATGTTGCATTCTCAGATTTACATGTCAGAACATTGAGCTATCTAGTATTTCAGTTATGTTGTGTCTTACATATTTCCAGTTGGGAGTAGGCTTAGCACCGAGTTGGACTAGGGTTCAGCGTACCCTCATAGTCTTAGAACTACGTGCCCCTGTAGGTTTATAAGTCCCCTCTGTTGGGCATCAAATTTATTGATCACGTCAGTCATGCCTTTATACCCCTGGCAAGGTATATAGGGTCCTCTCGATGGAGTGTATACATCGGACTCCGCATTTAGCTCACGTGGTTTTATGTTCGTTAATAGTAGCTCCCATAGTCAGACTCTAGTGCATTGACCATGTTTTCACTTATACTTCAGTATTCAGTATCAGTATGTCATGTTCATGATTAGCACTTGGTCATTGCATTTAGCTCAGTTTTCAGTATAATTCAGTATTTTTATTTTCTTCAGCTTATATCATTGCTCAGTATACTTGTTCAGATTATGTATTTTGTTCAGCCATATTCTATATACTGCATGCTCAGTACATTCCAAGTGCTGATGCATACTCGACGCTACATCCTTTCACGATGTAGGTTCAGGTACTCAGCATCCAGATCACGCATAGATCGGTTCCCGATCCATTTTTAGCAGCTTCAGTCGTGAGTCCTCATACTTCGAGGACAATAGACATGTTTTTCATATTTAGTCTTTTATTTCAGTTTTCAGTTTTGCTAGAGTTAGCTGGGGGCATGTCGCATCAACTTTAGTCAGTAGAGGCTTTTCAGACATAGTATTAGATTCAACTTTAGCTTTTGAGTGATTGTTCAGTATCACTAAACTCGTAGCATATTTTATATATTCAGATCAGTTTTAGGTATTCCCCACTTTTAGTTAATTATTGTTTTAAGCTTCCGCATAGTATATCTTTATTCAGTTATTCTTAGTATGCTTGATATGCCAGCTTCAGGGTTAGCTTGGGGTCACTCGTGATCATAGGCCCCGTGTTTACGTCAAGGGGGTTGCCTTGGGGCATGACAAACTTTGTATAAGAGCCTTAGGTTCAAGAGTCCTAGGATGTCTTAAAGCCGAACTAAGTAGAGTCTCTTTCATGGGTGTGAAGTGCACCACATCTATGAGAGGGAGGCTATGAAGTGTTTTAAGAAAAACTTCACTTTCTTTGTTATTCTTATCGTGCGTGGGTATGATCTAACTTCTCCTTTCTAATCCATCATTATGCGTTTCAGACCATGCCTCCTCATAGAGCTTACACATAGAATGCGAATGCACGCAATACTAATGCAGTTCCTCCAGTCCTAGACCATGAGGTTTCAAATGTGGAATTTCAGAATGCGATCCAGCTTTTGGCTCAGAGTGTGGCCAATCAGAACAATCAGCAGGCCCAGTTCCTACAAATACTAATAGTGGATCAGTGGCAGCTAGGGTTCGAGATTTTGTTCGGATGAATCCGCTTGAGTTTTTTGGGTCGCAGGTTGGTGAGGACCCACATAATTTCATTGATGAGGTTAAGAAATTTTTTGGAGTGATGCAAGTGACTGGTAATGATAGGGTGGAGTTGGCATCCTACCAGCTCAAGGATGTGGCTCACATATGGTTCACGCAGTGGAAGGAAAATAGGGGTGTAAATGCAGCTCCTGTGACTTGGGATTGTTTTACTGGAGCTTTTCTGGACAAGTTCTTCCCAAGGGAGTTGAGAGAAGCTAAGTCACAAGAGTTTATGAATTTGAAGCAGGGTATCATGTTAGTCCAATAATACGGACTTAAGTTCACCTTGCTCTCCAAGTATTCTCCACACATGGTTGCTGATCTAAGGGCACATATGAGTAAGTTTCTATTTGGGGTATCCGACTTGGTGAAGACTGAGTGCAGGAATGCTATTCTATTATAGGATATGAATATCTCTAGGCTTATTACTCATGCTCAGCAGGTTGAGGGAGATAAGCTTAGGGAAATGGCTAAGGACAACAAGAAGGCTAGAACAGGGAATTATGAATACTCTCAGCAGATCTCGGGTGGTGGAAATTGCTTACAGTTTCAGCAGAGGTCTATAGCCCTAACACATTCATCAGCTAGTGCTCCATCCCCCAGGTTTCGACAGGATCAGAAAGGTAGGGCATCAGGCTCTAAGTCTCAGGGGAGTGCTTCAGGTAACAAGAGTTTCCCAACTTGTCCATAGTGTGGTAAGAACCATCCGGGTGAGTGTCTTGCAGGCAAGGAAAGGTGTTTTGGGTGTGGGTAGTCTGGCCATAGGTTGAAGGATTTCCCTTCTGCCAGGCAGGGGCTAGGAGGTAACAATAATAGGGTTCAGTTTATAGCTCCAGCAGCACCAGCAGGTTGCCCAACTCAGCAGGGTGTTTCAGCTAGTATAGGTGGCGGTCAGTGCCATAACAGATTGTATGCTCTTCTTCTGATGTGGTCACTGGTGCGTTACAAGTCTTTCATTTAGATGTTTATGCATTGTTAGATCCAGGGGCTACACTGTCTTTTGTAACTCCTTATATAGCAGTAAACTTTGGTGTCAGTCCAGAAACTCTTTCAGAACCCTTCTCAGTCTCTAGTCCAGTTGGTGACCCGTTTATAGCTAGACGGGTATACAGAAATTGCCCTGTCACAGTCTCTCATAAATTCACCTCAGCAGATCTTATAGAGTTAGAAATGGTTGGTTTTGATATCATTCTAGGCATGGATTGGTTGCATTCCTGTTATGCCTCAGTTGATTGTAGAACTAGGATCGTTCAGTTTAAGTTTCCAAACGAGCCAGTCTTAGATTGGAAGGGTAGTAGCTCAGTGCCTATGGGTCGATTCATCTCTTACCTTAAGGCCAGAAAAATAATTTCCAAAGGGTATATCTATAATCTTGTTCGGGTTAAGAATTCAAACTTCGAAACCCCAACTCTTAAGTCAATCCCAGTAGTAAATGAGTTTCCAGAAGTGTTCCTAGAAGATCTTCTCGGAGTTCCTCCCAAAAGGGAAATTGACTTCGGAATAGATCTCCTTCCAGATACCCATTATATTTCGATTCCTCCTTACATAATGGCTCCAGCCGAGCTTAAGGAATTGAAAGAGCAGTTAAAATACCTTCTAGATAAGGGCTTCATCAGACCTAGTATCTCTCCATGGGGTCCTCCAGTGTTATTCGTGAAAAAAAAAGATGGCTCTCTCAGAATGTGCATTGACTATCGACAGTTGAACAAAGTCACAATCAAGAATAAGTATCCCATCCCCAGGATTGATGACATGTTCGACCAACTTTAGGGTGCTAGTTACTTTTCTAAGATAGACCTCAGATCTGGCTATCATCAGCTTAGAGTCAGAGATAGTGACATTCCGAAGACAGCTTTTAGAACTCGGTATGGTCATTATGAATTTGTAGTTATGTCTTTTGGACTAACAAATGCTCCTGCAGCTTTCATGGACTTAATTAACAGGGTGTTTAAACCGTATTTGTACTTGTTTGTTATCGTCTTTATTGATGATATCCTCATTTATTCACGGAGTGAGGAAGAGCATGCAACTCATCTAAGAGTTGTTCTGCAACTCTCAACGATCGCCAGCTATTCGCTAAGTTCAACAAATGTGAATTTTGGTGACAGTCTGTAGCTTTCCTTGGTGATGTGGTATCCAGCGAAGGGATCCGAGTGGATTCTCAGAAAATTGAGACAGTACAGCACTAGCCCAGACATACCTCTCTAATTGATATAAGAAGTTTCTTGGGTTTGGCCGGTATTACAAGAGATTTGTTAAATGATTTTCATCCATAGCTTCCCCATTGACCAAGTTGACTCAGAAGAAGGTCAAATTTTAGTGGTCAGATGAGTGTGAGAAAAGTTTCTCAGAACTGAAGACTAGGTTGACTACAGCTCCAGTCTTGACTCTACCAGATGGTTCAGACGGTTATGTAATTTATTGTGATGCATCCAGGGTCGGCCTATGTTGTGTGTTGATGCAGCGAGGTAAGGTCATAGCTTATGCTTCTAGACAACTTAAAGTTCATGAGAAGAACTACCCGACTCATGACCCTGAGCTTGCAGCCGTAGTGTTTACCCCAAAGATTTGGAGACACTACTTGTATGGTGTTCATGTTGATGTATTCACAGATCATAAGAGCCAATAGTATGTGTTTTTCCAGAGAGAGTTGAATCTTCATTAGAGGAGATGGCTTGAATTCCTCAAGGACTACGACATGAATGTGTTTTACCATCCTAGTAAGGCCAATGTAATGGCTGATGCTCTCAGTAGACTTTCTATGGGTAGTGTAGCACATGTTGAGGAAGAAAAGAAGGAATTAGCAAAATATGTTCACTAACCTGGTCGCTTTGGAGTTGGCCTTACGGACGTGTCAGATGGTGGTGTGATAGTCCATAATAGATTAAAATCTTCATTGGTAGTGGAGGTTAAGGAAAAACAGGATAGTGATCCTGTGTTACTTCAGTTGAAAAGTGCAGTCCATCAGCAGAATGTTCAGGTTTTCTCCCAAGGGGGATATGGTGTGCTTCGTTATCAGGGTCGCTTATGTGTTCCTAATGTTGGTGAGTTAAGGCAGCAGATTCTTACAGAAGCTCATAACTCCAGGTATTTCATTCATCCAGGTGTCACTAAGATGTACCGTGATCTACGGGAAGTCTTTTGGTGGAACGGCATGAAGAGGGACATAGCAGATTTTGTGGCTAAGTTTCCTAATTGCCAACAGGTTAAGGTAGAACATTAGAAACCAGGAGGTATTTCTCAAGAGATTAACATTCCTACGTGGAAGTGGGAAGTGATAAACATGGACTTAATCACGAGTTTATCTCTTACTCGAAAACAACATGACTCCATTTGGGTGATAGTGGATAGAGTCACTAAGTCCACTCACTTTTTGGCTGTCAAGACTACAGATTCAGCGGAGGACTACGCCAAACTCTACATCAATGAGATAGTCAGGTTGCATGGGGTTCCTTTGTCTATCATCTCAGATAGTGGTCCTCAGTTTACCTCTCATTTCTGGAAATCATTTCAGAAAGGTCTTGGTACCCAGGTAAATCTAAGTACAACATTTTATCCACAGATGGATGGTCAGGCAGAACGTACCATTCAGACCTTGGAAGACATGTTGAGAGCTTGCGTGATCGATTTCAAGGGTAGTTGTGTCACGACCTGACGCTACACCCTGGACGTGGACGGCACTCGACAACCATTGCTTGTCCCCAAGCGAACCCTGATCCTGGCTGACTACAAGCGGAAGACTAACTCAAGCATACAAAAGCTTGAAAATAAATAAAATTCATTCAACTCAATTACAAATCTTTAAGTCTGAATAAAAATAATATATTCAACTCGCCATAAAATAGGCAACTTAAGTCTTTAAAACATTTAACAAAATAAATGAACAGACTTCTAAAACTCTACTGTCTATCTGTGAAGCCTCTAAATGACAAAGATGGAAGTTGGGTCAAGACCCACGACATCGTGACAAAACTGAAAAGTAAATAAAATCCTCCAGAAGCAAGGAGACTCACCATAGCTAACTCGAACTCCATGTGGTATCAACGAAGCTCCTGCTGATGACTCTGAATACCTGTATCTACATCATGAAACGATGCAGGCCAAATGAATAAGTACATGGAATGTACGAGCATGTATGAGGAATTCTAAAGCATAAACATAAGCTTGAACTGGTGGAAAAGAAACATATTTACCCCTTCTCAACTCACTCAATTCAACTCAACTCAAAGAAACATAGTTTAACTCAATGATAAGATATTAAACCTAGTGAAATAAGGCTTAACTCAATGATAAGATATTCAACTTAGTGAAATAAGACTCAACTCAATGATAAGATATTCAACTCAGTGAAATAAGGCTCAACTCAATGATAAGATATTCAACTCACTGAAATAAGGCTCAACTCAATGATAAGATATTCAACACAGTGAAATAAGGCTCAACTCAATGATAAGATATTCAACTTAGTGAAATAAGGCTCAACTCAATGATAAGATATTCAACTTAGTGAAATAAGGCTCAACTCAATGATAAGATATTCAACACAGTTAAATAAGGCTCAACTCAATGATAAGATATTCAACTCAGTAAAATAAGGCTCAACTCAATGATAAGATATTCAACTCAATGAAATACGACTCCACTCAATAATAGGATATTCAACTCAGTGAAATAAGGCTCAAATAAAAAATGAGACACTCGACTCTGGGTACTCAAATTCTGGATACTCAACTCTGGATACTAACCTCTGGATATTTAACTCAATATAAAGCAACAATAAGAGATGCAATATATGAAAAGCTTTTAAAACAGTAGAAAGCAACTCAATGTATTTAAGAATACAATATACTCAATTTGTATGCAAGGATACAAAATAAACTCTTGTTTGTATATGAAAATACAAAATAACTCTTTGTATATAAGAATACAAAATATCTCTATGGGAGTTTCTCTAACCGACAACCATCACTACGCGCTATGTGATGATACAACGTTTTGCCTCACACTGCCAGGGCCGTCCTATACCTTGTCGGGGTATAGAACCTAACTCACTAAGTGGATCCACTAGTCTATGCTAAAAAGCACTAAGGAATCATCTAAAAAGTATGACCCTTTTCTACCCATGATGGCTACATGGTTTATGGGGGCTGTGAGTTGTCTGAACTCTCCTCCATATCGGTGCTCAATACTACTCCCAAAATATAACTAGCTCATATGTTTAAAAACATAACTCTTTCTGTGGTTTGAGATAATTACTCATAAACTAGCCCAAAGGCGTCTCTAGGAAATCAGTGTTTCCTCTCTTGCTTAATTGTGAAAGCATTTACTCTTATACAGAAAAACTAGCTCAAAGGCTCTTTTGGAAATCGGTGTTTCATTTGTTGTTTAAACATGAAAACATTTACTCTTTGGGAATACATAGTC
>JAJONR010013404.1:0-14057 GCA_029582245.1 Solanum etuberosum | reverse complement strand
AAGTTCTTACTCAAATCACGAGCATAGCTACATTGAGAATATATATTTCAGAGATGCTTCCACATCTTCGATATCAAGTTGAACGTATGCAGACCCAGGTAGTGTTTCTCTGTTAAGAATGTTACCTCTAATTGACTCAAAGGCAGACCTCAATTTCATGAGAAATTGAACAACTTGAGTTTTCTTCCTCTCTAACATAACTTCTTTAAAACATGTAGAAGAAATGTTTCCTCCAAAGCTTTGGTCTTGTTCTGACCAGATTGACATAAGTCTCGAATAGTAATTCAGAATGTCTTTATCTCCCTTCTTGTATTCCGAAAGAGTAAGTTCTTACTCAAATCACGAGCATAGCTACATTGAGAATATATATTTCAGAGATGCTTCCACATCTTCGATATCAAGTTGAACGTATGCAGACCCAGGTAGTGTTTCTCTGTTAAGAATGTTACCTCTAATTGACTCAAAGGCAGACCTCAATTTCATGAGAAATTGAACAACTTGAGTTTTCTTCCTCTCTAACATAACTTCTTTAAAACATGTAGAAGAAATGTTTCCTCCAAAGCTTTGGTCTTGTTCTGACCAGATTGACATAAGTCTCGAATAGTAATTCAGAATGTCTTTATCTCCCTTCTTGTATTCCGAAAGAGTAAGTTCTTACTCAAATCACGAGCATAGCTACATTGAGAATATATATTTCAGAGATGCTTCCACATCTTCGATATCAAGTTGAACGTATGCAGACCCAGTGCAACATTTGCATGTATAAAATTGAGGATCCACGAAATGACAAGATCATTGTTAGCGTGCCAACCTTATTTTTTCTTATATTTGTTTTACTCAGTTGTTGATCTATCCAAGATTCCAAACAAGCTTTTTTCCTTGAAGAAAGATTCAGAAATGAAATTCCCACATCGAATAAATTTTTCATCAAATTTTATAGATAAATACCATGAGAAAGTGACTCCATTAATAAGACAAGAGATCATCCGATCACATAAATCAAACAACAATAAAGAGTAAGAAGTAAAACAATTTCTATTGAAAAAATAATTAGACTATTGATACCATGATAACTATTGATAAATAAAAAATAAAAAAGTGTTGAAAAATATTTTATGTTTTGTTATCTACAATTGATACATTAGACATTATTTATAGACAAAGATCCATAAACACATGCATGATTTTAGCACTATATTTTTCACAATATCATACCATATCTTACACACTATCAAGGATATGATTGTGTATAGTTAAAACATAATATTGTTTCCAATCTTGTAAAATTATATCAAATATTTTGAAATCATATTTGATATGGTCAAAAATTTGAACATATAGAAAGATAACATCTCAAATTTAACAAAATGAGCTCATCATTTATAACACATTTCAATGAACCAGCCCCACAAAATTAGACCTTTGATTAAATATTTATTAGACTTTAAATAAGTATAATTTACATAATAAAATCCATAGTGTTAAGAGCTAATTACATTATTTCTCTACTCTTTTTCAAATTTCAAAAATCCCTTATAATTTATGGATTTCGGATACATCATTGGACTTCCGGATACATCACTGGACTTCTGGATACATCACTGGACAATTCCGGATACATCACTGGACTTCCGGATACATTAGCAGACATCCAGATACATAGGTGAGGGATGTATGCGAGAGGGGAGGGATGTATCAAAGAAGGGATAGGACATCTGGATACATCACTGGACTTCTGAATACATCAACATACATCCGGATACATAGGTGAGGAATGTATTCGAGAGGGGAGGGATGTATCAGAGAGGGAGGGATGTATCCGAGAGGGGATAGGGATGTATCAGCGAGAGGAGAGTGATGTATCCAAGAGGAGATTTTTGAAAGTTTTTTAAATGGTAGGAAATTTTAGAGATTATGGTAAAATAAGGTGTGTATTTAGGTAATTTTTCCTTTAAATAATTTATCCAATATATTAGCCCATTAATATATTTTGAATAATAATTTGTATTACTTTATAAATTTAAATTTAAATAAACTTAAATTCTTATAACTCTATTTGAAGTAAGTTTCCATGGGCAGGCAAGTCAATGTAAAAAGTACAAGGAAAACGTTTTTGACTATAATATCTATCATTTTATCTCAACTTTTGTGGCATCATTATATTATTTCATCCTACAAAGTAGGAATGTTTGTTAGTAATCTGTATTTGATAATTAAAACTAGAAATTAAAACAAGTTAAAATAGAAATAGAGAAAAATCAAAATTAATTCGAGTCCTCTAAATTTACAGCATATTTTTAAACATTTTGATTTATTTTTAATACTTGAAATATTTGATTATTTCTTTTAGGAAAAACACATAAACTACATTGACGTAATGGTATTAGCTCAACCCATTTCAACCCATTAGAAATTGGGTTGATATGTAACCCGAATTGGCTCATGACAAATCTTGTCAAAATATTTTTAGATTTTTTTTTTCAATTTAATATGTTACATATAGTCATAATAAAGAAAGATAATAATTTTATTAGGTACTAAAATAGTTTGACAGAACAAATAAAATAATTAAGCTTGGTAAAAATTAGGTTGGATTGGGTCTTGACCCGTTATATAACCCGTTACCTAACCCATTTTGACCCAAACAAATTTGGATTGAATATATTGGGTCTTGACCTAATTATTATCTTAACCCATTATAACCCGATTAAATTTAATCCGACCCGTTCAATTGCCACCTCTAGTCAGAAGTACTCTAACTAGTGGCCTTTCGCAATTGTTTACGAAAAAACAACTATTGGTGCAAAAAATTTAAAACAAGAAAATAAAATATGAGGGGGGGATAATTACCTTTACGAAAACGTTCATAAATATTCTAATAAAATATTAATATTAATATTAATGTATACCAATAAGATTATTCGATCAAAATTTGATGTTGAAGCCGAATGACGACAATTTCAAAAAAAAATAATAAAAAAATCACAAAAATATCCTTTACATAAGTAGTGGCAAAGAGGCGGAAAAGATTTTAAGGGACAATTATATCTTTAATCATGCTAATTCATGTAATAAAAATATTTGCATTGCTAATATCATAATTTTTCATGCATTAGTTATACCTAGCATAAAACTTCGATAAAGTATTCAACCAATATTAAAAAAAAAATCAAAAAAAATATTAATAACATATAAAACTAATAGATCATGCATTATTTTTTTCTAATATATTTTACCAGATTTCAAATGTTTGAGCTTTATCAAAAAAAATAAAAATGATTAGACCGAAACCGAGCAACGGTAAAACGGTAATTTCTATAAAAGTAATTTATTCACAAAAATATTCCCTTACATGTGTGGTGGAAAGAAAGTGAAATTTTTTTTGAGGGACAATTACAACTTTATACTATGCTAATATATGTATTAAAAATATTTGTACGGCTAACATCATGATTTTCCATGCATTAGTTATATGTAGGGGGTTCGTGGTTCGGTTTGGATCGATTATTGATTAAAATTAAAATCAAATTAATTTAGTCGGTTTTTTTAATTTTTAAAACCAAATCAAACCAAATCAAACGGAAAAAAATAACTGTTGGTTTGGTTAAGTTTTTTTGATTTATTCGATTTGAAAGTAATAATTTTTTTGAGGACGTACGTATCTCGATAGACACAAACACCTAGTTCATGAACAATCCACAGGAAAACTATTGTCGGTTCAATTAAGCAATTAAACAATACTAAAGTTATCATTACACGAACAAAATGATTCAATTAAGAGAAAATATGATTATTTTATGTGAAGTAGGGTAGATAAAGATTAAAATAGATTTTGATGGACTTGGATTTAGGATTGTTATAGTTGAGCTAAAGTGTTGGACTTGAGAAAATGGTAAAGTTAAAGAATTAAGTTAATTATAATTTAACAAAATATTTATATTTTATTTATGAATAATATATAAATAATAATTTATATATCTAATTTATCGGTTTGGTTTGGTTATTTTTTAGTAAAACCAAATAGTATTGGTTTTCAAAATTTAAAACCAAACTTAACCAAATATAAACTTTTTTAATCGGTTTGATTTGGATTGCGGCTCAATTTAATTTTTTAATCATAACTATGAACAACCCTAAACTTATACGTAGCATAATACTAAATAAAGTGTATAACTAATACCATTTTATATTTATCGAAAAAGTCTGGTCACATAGTAATCAACGGATGAAATGAATTAATCAGATACAGATAGGACAGCTTACTTCATTTAAGGACCATCCCGTTTCACATGCTGACAACCAGCCTACGTTCCCAACTACTCACCTTTATTATTCCCATTTATTATAACACTTTATCACACAACAAAAACATCTACATTTTATTACTACTACAACAACACAAAAATTTCCCTTCCTTCCCTAAAAAAAAGAAAGAAAATAAATGGCAAGTGCATATAAATTAGTAGTTTTACTAATCGTTTATACAATAGTCTTAGCTAATGGTGATGATAAGAGTCTGGGTGACAAGTGTGGTGCGGAGTTTCAAAAGGTGGCTGCGTGTTTAACGTACGCGACGGGGAAGGCCCCGTCGCCATCGAAGGAGTGTTGTGATGCGGCGGAGGATATAAAAGATCATGACCCGGTTTGCTTGTGTTACATAATAGAACAGATCCATAAAGGATCAAGTCCGCAATTGAAGAGCATGGGAATTCAAGAAGAAAAACTGCTTCAGCTTCCTTCTGTTTGCAAGCTCACTAATGCTAGCATCTCTAACTGCCCTAGTAAGTTTTTTTATATAACAAGAGCTGCCTGTTATACTCTAGTACTAGTGTATAGAAAAAACATATATTTTCATGTGAGACGTTCTTGGTTATGCCATACTATATATTTGACTTATAAGGTATACATGCTTTTTAACTTGTAATAGTACTGATCTCACTAAGTTTTTTTTATTAAGAGTCATATGCTCATACAACAAATAGTTTTTTTCTTTTATTTCTTATTTGTTAAAAGGTGTGTAAAGTCAAACATGTAGAGAAATAGAATATTCCTTAGAAATTTATTTTGTTAATTATATTTTTAAAATCTAAATTTGATAAATAATATTTTATATAATTATTTAATAATAAGAGAATATATTTCTCTTAATTAATCAAAATTTATATACACAAGTAGTTGGGAGATAGAGCAGCATCCGTCAATTACAAAACTAATTATTTTGCATTCATTCTCTTTATAATCAACTGTTCGATTTTTCTAGCTTAATCAATAGTGAAGGATATTCATGTGATCGAATTTAAGAAACAGCTGGACCACTTTGGACTGGGAGAATTGACTATTTAGGTTTTTTTTTTTTAAAAAAAAATTATAACTTTTTATTTTTTATTTTTTTTATAAAAGATCTTAAAATTTGAAGGAAAATGTATTTTATCTTTTATTTATTTTAAATGACAAAAAAATCTTATTTCCTTTTTTAAAAATAAATAAATAAATTAATCTTTGTTTTTTAAAGATTACTTTGGTTTAAATGACAGTGACACAGTTCATCGTAACTTAAATACAGATATTAAGTTCAATGTATTTAGGAATGAGATATTTTGACTAAATGTACCTGAAAATAACCTTTATCTACCCGTCTAGTCAAATTTAGCCTCTTCATCAATTATGGACCATTTCATAATGTTTTCAATAGTACAAGTCCAAATTATACATTGATGAAAATTGATATAAATAGTCCTTTATTAAAATCATAATTTATAAATATTTATTTTTTATAAATCCAAGTGTAAAATGTATTCAAGGATATTTATTGATTATCTTCTTAAAATGTGAGATTTAAAATTTTAAAAATGAAATGCATTATTTATTATAATGAATAAATATTACTTAATGATGTAAAACTTATTTACATCGAATGATTTTGACTCTAAAGTCTTCTCTATATATCCTAGAGTTTTGAAAATGTGTGCCAATTTGGGCTAGCTAGCTAAGTAGCTATTCCATTTGCTTTCATTTTACTTATCAAGTTTAGTCTAAAATATTTTTTATATTAAAAAAGATTATATATATATATATATATATTTTTGTACCCTAATGTTGAACATACAAACTATGCATTGTCGTTTGCATAAATATCGTGTTCAGTTAAATACCTTCACATGATTAAAATGGAGGGGATAACTAACATGAATTTCTTTTTTTTGGTGAACGCAGAGCTACTCAACATTCCTACAACTTCTCCTGATTATGCCATCTTCACCAATGCGACCATCAAATCGCCTGTATCCACCACACCTTCCGGATCATCATCATCATCATCATCATCACCGGATACTAACAAAGACGTCTCCAATGGATTCAAGAACGGACCCCAGCTTTCAGTCACCGGAACAGTTGTGGCTGCTGCACTTGTTGCAATCTTTTTAGCTGTAATTCCTAAGGAGCTACTAGTATTTTGATTTAACTAGAGGAAAATAAACTAGATCACTTTCGCTTGATTGTCAAACGTTTTGGCTTTAATTTCTTTAAAGTTTTTGGTTATAGCTCGTCCTGTCTTGTTTTAATGAATTAATGTACGTACGTACGTATGGAATTATGTTGTATGGATTTAGTTTGCTGGTACGTACGTTTGACCATGTGAGTTATTCAACTTTATGTCTTTTGCTTTATTTCAAAATCAATGGTTTGGTTATAAATTCTCTAACTCCATTTTCATAAATTTCTTATAATTCTCTTTGCTATTTTTCCTTCGCATATTCTCGATATAATAAAATTTAAAGAAAGTAAAATATATATATATCAATTATCAAATGCAAAAAAATAATTGTATGAATGATATAGAAAGAATTAGATAAATGAAATTCATGACTAAAAAAAATTGATCTGAAAAATTAGGTGAGATAACAATTTTTGTTTTAAAAAAAGAGTGAAAAGAAAGAAATGGGAAAGAGGAGGGCTGTGGAGAAGAGGGGTAGGACCATATACTTTTTTATTTATACAATAATTTCTCACATACCAAGTTCACCATAAGAAATTGGAAAATTAGACAAAATATTCATTATGTTATATTTCTTATATAAATTATTGGGAAAATTATACGGTTAAACAAACTTATACTACTTAATTAGTTATCATAATTATAGTTTGCTATAATTATCACTCGCGACTTTAATTGACCATTAATTACGTGGGCTGACTTCGAGCTTGTATAATTAGTCACGTTTGTATAATTCACCACATTTGTATAATTCACAACTAACAATTCTTCGTTTGATTTGTATTTTGTATACGATAGTTTGTTTTTGTTTATGATGATGATTTCCTTTGGTTTTTCAATTTTATCAACATATACACTCAATCTTTTTTTTGTATAACTTTTTAAAGTTTGTATAAACGTGTAGTTCTCGAATTTTGTATAATATAATTTATATAATGTTATTTGTATAGTATAATTTGTATAACTGTTTAAAGTTCATATGTTTATGTTTGTATCAATTCGTTAATTCGAGTTTTATCATATTTGTATAATTTCAGACTTTGTATTACTCAATTATACAAAAACACGTGAATTATACAAACGTATCCGTGAATTATACGAATGAGATGCAAATTATTGCCCTCTCTCGCTCGCCTCTCTCCTCCCTCTCCCAATCTCGCTCGCCAGATTTACAAATACATATGTACACCAATTATATATATACAATTATTTTGACAGATATACATATACAATTCGCCTTTCTCCCACTCTCTGCCCTCTCTCACTCGCCTCTCTCCTCCCTCTGCCAATCTCGCTCGCCACTCTCCTCCCTATAACATGTAGCTACGAATCGTAATTAACAAACTATAGCTATGGAACGTAATTAAGCTATTTTTGAGTAGCTATATGTGGAAGTTCCCCTAAAATATTACCATAAAATGACCATTCAACACTTTTTCCTTACAAAATTTGGCCTGCTTCATTCTTTTTCTTCTTGCTACTGCTGCTGCTTCTTCTTCTTTTCTACAAGAATTTTGACGTACTGTAAACGTGAATTATTTCAAGTAAATTATACATCAAAAGACTCAAAATATCGAGAGGATTTCATATCTATAATTTAGGACTGTTTAGAGGTGATTTTGAGTTGATCGAGATTGAATAGTCAATGTATATATACTTCATGTATAGTTAAGCTATATTGAGTTACCGAATGTGGATGGTTGTATTAAAGGAAATCCTGGTAGTGCTGGAGGTGGAGGAGTTCTTAGGGACAATGCTGGACAAATTATCAGACTTTCAGTGTCTGTTTTAGCTTTTACTCAAATAATTTAGTTGAGGCTCTAGCTCTAAAGATTGGCCTAAGATGGTGTCTAAATCATGATTTTCTTAGAGTTAATGTTTAGTCCGGCTCCCTTTTGATTATTCAGACGGTTAAAAGTATGATCAATCCCCCTTGGCAGATCAAAGATGATATTAAACAAATTCAATCCATGAGTTCACTTAGTCATTTCTCTTTCATTTACACCTTCAGAGAAGGTAACACTACAGCTGATTTGCTCGCGAATATGACTAAACATTGCAAAACAACTACCTTCTTCACCGAGGCCATAAATCTTCATTCTAAGATTACATCCACTTTGAAGAATGATGTAGTTGGTAAGCCCAACATTATAATTCGAGTGAAGAAGGGCAACTTCATATTCAACCCTGGTTAAATTTTATTTGGTTGTTTTTAGTTTTATGAATTTTAGAATTTTTTGTAAGCTTATGTGACGATGAGCAACCCTCCTTTTTTTTTTTTTAAGTAGCAAAAAAGCTATATTGACTTTTTTGAGTGTATCATAATGTATAGTCCGTGTATAGTTCATGTATAGATACACTATATTGTATAGTCATTATGTACTTTCGTTTACTTTTGACAAGCTATAGTGTATAGTCAATGTATACTTTTATGACGTTTGGTTATTTATTATATAAATAAAACATGACTATATTTATTATAAAATAATTACTTTATTGTATATATTTTAAACGATACTAAAGAAATTCTATTGAGCTTGCTTATGTGAATCAGATCATCCACCCACAAAGAAGTTTGGCAAGAAAATGTAACATCTCAATGATGTATAATCATATTCAAAGCAAATTAAAACTAGTAGAAATTGTCTCTCTCTCTTTCCAACAGAAGTAAACAGAGAATTATACATGCACAAATTTTTATAACTTTCTTCCCTAACCTTGAGTAAATATTTATGTTTTTTTCCACCCACCACATCACCCCGTCATAGGATCAATAGTGTTTCCACTTATCATGCATAGTTACTCGAACCCTCAACCTACGAGATGATAGCAGAGTCGCTCAACCACATGAGCAAGTCTCACTTGTCAACCTTGAGTAAATTAATTTGCTGAAGAAGCTGCAGTCTCAAATGACTGTTTCCTTACAAGAAGGCAAGTGATTTTAGAGGGCTGAGCATGTGTATTATCAACTGTACACAACACGAAATCGGGTCGATGTAATGCTAAAGCCAATCTTTCTTTTCCTGCATCCAAACAAGAAGCATCTAACAGAACATGCCATGAATTTCTATGAGCTTCTGAGATCCAATGCATTGAATAACGCGTTTCTTCTACATAAGCAGGATAAGCAAATAGCCCTTTTGGACTATGCTTTGATTTCCTCCGAAAATATTGACTCAGTTGTGATCCTTTGATCCTCAAATCAAGCCATGTTTCTGGTGCTGCAATCACTTTTGAATCTTTAAAAGTAACAAATTCCCTTATGCAATCATACTCTTCACCAAGAATTGTCATGTAGTAATTTCCCCTGAAGAAAGGGTAACATTCTCCAATCATCATCATGGCTTCTTTCAATGTAAGTGCAAAAACAACTAAATACTCCTCTTCACTTAGTCCACATTGTTGCAATGCTCGATTACGGACTTGTATTTCTGGGATTGAAATGAAATTCCCTTGGTACGAAGTTTTCTTTGTTAGGATATCTAGCAATCTTGATGGCTCCAATTGGATTTTTCCCAACTCTGAATTACTACTACCAAAAGAAGGTGATGAGGACTCTCTCCTCGGGGATTTTCCCTTTTCATTAGACGATGAATCATCGTTCATACAAAGTGCATAAAGATCGATTTTATCTCCTTCTTCCACAAGCCCATTGCAATATTCAGGGTACTTAGCCAAAACATATTGTTGAACATATTGCATTTCACTTGGTGTTATTGGCCCTGACCATCTTAAATCAAGCCCATGGAGTGTTGATATTGCTTCTGCCACCAAATGTGCTGGAATTACAGTATTTGCTTTCTGTTCATTAATCAACAAGTCCTTTAAGGCGTCTTCCAGAATATAACTTATATGACGTTTGGTTATCAAAAAGACTTCGCTCAACTCTCAAATTCATATCAATATTTCATACTCAGAGATTTGAAAAACCATCAAGTTTGCCAATTTTACTAGTATAAATTTTTAATATATACTACTATACTTTTTCAAAAATAATTTACACTCTTCCAAGAAAATGTTTTACATAAAACAAGTCATTCCAACCACATCTAAAATATAAAACAAGAAAGAAGACTAGAGGAACAAAATTATGATTAAAATTAGCATATGGATCGAGAGAAATTGAACTTGCCTTAATCACCATGCTGTTTGGTCTGCTATTAATTGGTGATTTAGGTATAGGAGGTAACAAGGAATATTCTACAACTTCACCATCCTAATCATGAAATTAAAACCTTGATTAGTACAAAACCTTCATAATTAATCAGAAGTTATAGAAGAGGTCATACCTTGTTATCTTTGTTTAGGCTTAATTGTTCTTGGGCGTCTTTTCCCATGTTGTGATGTTTTTGCACTTTGATTTAAATTAAACCAAAAAAGCAGGAACTGAAATAGGGAAATTTTTGAGAAAAATAATGGTGCACAAGAAGCTAATTAATTCGCACACACAAATAATTAACGTTAAATATGTTATACTCCCCACTGTTCTTATTTATATGTCATCCCTTTCTATAAATAGTTGGTTCATAATACTTATCATTTCATAAAATCAATGCATAAATTAACATATTGTTCCTTTTTTACCTTTGTGAGTTATTAGCGATGAAATATACATTTGACCAACTTAGAAAAGCTAAGTAAATGATTCATGTTCATTGGTTAAATTAATTAATCAAAATAAATTAATTCATATTCATTGATTGAAAATTTGAGTTCCAAAAAAATTAAATAAGCATTTCTTAATGCAAGTGTAAAGTAAAAATGTGACATATAAAAAGAAACGGAGGGAGTAATAATTAAAGAGGGGACACCAAAACGCCGACATTAATATAAGTAGGTAAGGCATTTTTTCTTCAGAATAAACAAGTAATTCATCAGGTTTTTGACTGGAGAACAGATTAATATTTTTTTTTTGAATTTATTGTACTTATTTAATATGCAATAACATACATTTTTTCATTATAAATTAAATTGTTTTTAAATAAAAAATATATCACTCTATTTTTTTTTTGAATAAATCAAAAATAGAGTGTCATATAAAATGAGTAGATAGTACTACTCTTTTCGATCCAATTGATCTTTTCTACTCTTCTGATCTATGTGAAAGGAGGAGTATTTTGACTGTGCATTATGCCACATAGGACGTGTGTGTCTTCTTGTTTAATTTTATAGAAGTTTAAATGTCTATTTATGTACATTCAAAGTTGAATGACACAAATGCAACTGAAATCAAGTTAAATGATCGTATTATATCATTTAAAAAAAAAAATCAAATTAAAGAACACTCAGAAGACCAATTTAGTAAGATGTTGAAATGACCTTTTAGAAGGTATTTAATTTATATATTCTGATAATATAAAGATACTTATGTTGTTAATGTATTTAAACCTATTAATAACGAAAATTATATGTAATTAGCCTGTTAAATGTTCAGACAGTGTAACTATTCTCTTACATCGATAACGTAGAAAATAAATTTCAGATGATTTTTAGTTTTCATAAAGTTTATGTATTAATAAGCGAGGGACATAGTTAGTAATAAAGCTTCAACAAATCTACTACAATATATTGTATTGTTAATTAGTTGGCATTTAGTCATTAAATAAATTTAAAAAGGGTCATTGAGCTTGATGTTATTGGTTTCTTAATATATAATTTCATTCAAGCAGACACATAAACCAATCACAAGTTGACTAAAAGCACCACGGAGAGTGCAACAACTCACTAAATTAATTTGTTAATGACTAATTAACAAAAAATTAGAGGAATCAATTGAAAAAAATTAGCATATACTTATTGTTAGAGATAGCGACCCTTAAAGCATTTAAGAACGTTGGCTAGGTATCAGGATTGTTTGGTCCTACTATGTGAGATCATCTTGAATTGTTCAGTACTAATTCAACCAACAATTCTTTTAATTATAATAATAATACTAGAATTATCCCACCTTTGGTCTCATCTCCAACTTTATTTAATATTTTAAAGTGAAAGAAAATTAATTTCAAGCAACATATTATCTAGAATGTTCACATTTGACCAAAAATCAATAGTGCAAAGGCATCTTTTCTATGCTCTTATGGGTATTTAAATTGCACAAAAGAACAATTAGCCAAGGAGTTCTCCATATATAATATGCAAATGATGATATCTGTTTTTATTTTTTATTTTTAAAACAAAGTTGTTCATTAAAATAGATCTAGTGTTTTAGAACTGCGGAATTTTATGTAGAGCGAGGTCGAATCGAGACAGTTAATACCTATACAACCATGTGTCTCCATATTTACAGTGGTGTACGTAGGATTTTTTTGTAAGCGGTGTCGATATTTAAAAATTAATAAAAAATAAATAATTGATAATAACATTATATGTATTAATAAAAACTATTTAAAACGTACTAATAAAACGTAAGTCAAGTAAACTACTAAACTTTCATCGACGAGTTTTCATATTTTGAAATGTATCTATAATAGCGTCATTGGAGATAATATTAAGTACAAAATATTCTAGTGCAATTGGTTTATTTTAGCTTAATTTGACTATAAATAGGAGGTTGGAGGTTCGAATCCCTATAATATTAAGTTTTTTTTTCTTTTCTGAAAATGTCTCAAAATATAAAAGATAATTAGGCCTCACTAAGGTTCGATCTTGGGCCACGCCGGGCAAATAACCATTAAATTCACACTACAAAACCAACAAGCCAAGAGGCTTATTGTTCAAGTAATGTCATTAATCTTATTTGTAAGAATATTTTTATTTTTTTAAATTATATATATAATACTAAAAATTTTCAACGAAGAAGTGTCGGGCGACCCCCGATGACATAGAGTGGGTACGTCCGTGCATATTTGATCAGCCAACTTTATTTTCTTTCCTCCAAGGGTAAGTCATACACACCATCCACCCCCAACTTCATTTAAGGAATTATACGGTATATTATTATTATTATTATTATTTGCATAAGGTG
This sequence comes from Solanum etuberosum, assembly GCA_029582245.1. Lineage (NCBI taxonomy): Eukaryota > Viridiplantae > Streptophyta > Magnoliopsida > Solanales > Solanaceae > Solanum > Solanum etuberosum. Next base: position 597 of record JAJONR010013404.1, on the reverse strand, counting down.
AAATTCAGGCTACACAAGAGGACCGGTTGACTTTTGACACGTGAAAGCATTTTTTAAGCTAGCTAGAACTAGGTCTACAATAGAAACCCCAATCCTGAATCAATGTAATGACCTTCCAAGTCATTTATGTGTTTATGCCTTTTTTTCAGTTGATCAAAAGTTCATAAAAATGGCCTCAAAATAGATCCCAAGGCTTTCGATATGAGTTTGTGCCGTTAGGCATTTTTAGCCTTTAAGCTTTGGGCCTAAATAGGGGTGACAAAATGGGTAATTAATATGGATATTCACTTAAATTTATCCATTTTAAATGAGTTGGAAATGGATAAAAACGAATAATACCATATTACCCATTTAAAAGTGGGTAGTTAAATGGATAAAATGGGTAAAAGATGTTCATTCATACAAAAAAGAAAAGTGACAAGGGGTGGGTGGTAAAAAAATCTATTTTTTTTTTAAAAACATGAAACTTTTTTTACATTTTTTTTGGGATAGGGGGAGTGGGGGGCTGGTAGGGTGGTAAATTTTTTTTTAATTTTTTTAAAAAAAATTTAATGAAAAAAATGTAAAATTTTGTTAATTTTTTTTTGGGATTGGGTG
>JAJONR010013403.1:0-12699 GCA_029582245.1 Solanum etuberosum | reverse complement strand
ATTTTGTTTTATTTTTTTGTGTCTTTAATTAAAGTTTATTTTATTTTTTCTTATTTATTTTTAATTAACGTTTTTATGTATATTTTTTAATTTCTAATGCCTGAAATTCTATTTATTTTTTGGTGTTTTATTTTTGCACTTTGTCCAAATTTTCTTAAAAAGATGATCATATTTAATCTCTTTCATCATTAAGGTTATTAATCTTTTACTTTATTCCTTTAATCTTATAATTAATGTTACTTATATAATTTCCTAAAATCACTTTTTTTTTCCGTTTATTTATTTCAAGAAATTAGTTATTATAACTTTATAAAAATTGCATATATATTTTTACAGAATTTGATTATTTATTTATTTAGATATTTATATGTGATAGTAAAGCTAAAATAGAAAATATGATGTGATCGTTTTAGTCCAATATTGATATTTATTTATTTTTATTAATGTTAAACAATTTTTCTTGCATTTTTATTAAAATAATTGCTCAAAATTAAAATTACTCATCCTAAAAAAAATTATGCCTCGAATTTTATTTTATTTTTTGGGGTTTTTTCTTATTTTAAAAAATTGAAAAATTTATAAAATATCAAAAATGACCACATTAAATTCTTATCATCATTAATGCTATTAATTTCCTTTACTTCCTTCCCTTAATTTCAATATTAATGTTGTTTATATTATTTCCTAAAGTTACTTATTTTCCTTTCTTTGTTATTTTTCTATTATTTTATTTGTTTATTCCGTATCTAATTAATATAATTACATAAGAATTGCAATGTTTTTTTTAACGAATTTGATTTTGCCATTCTTCTTATAAATTTTAGATCATTTCTTAGTCCAACATTGATAATTATATGTTTTATAAAAATAATCTCATATTTTTTAATTTTTAAATATTTTCCTAGCATTTTTATTAAAATAATTGCTCAAAATTAAGATTAATCTTTCAAAAAAATTGTGCCTCGAATTTTATTTTATTTTTTAGCGTTTTTTCTAATTTTAAAAAACTTAAAATCTTATAAAATATGAAAGATGACCATATTTAATTCTTATCACCATCAATGCTATTGATTTCGTTTACTTCTTTCCCTTAATATCATTATTAATGTTGTTTATATTATTTCCTTAAACTACTTATTTTTCCTTTTTTGTACTTTTTCGTTTATTTTATTTTTATTTCTAAAAATTAATTATTAGACCTATATAAGAATTACAATTTTTTTACAGAATTTGATTTTGCCTTTTTCCTTATAACTCTTAGATCATCCCTCAGTCCAACATAGATATTTATATGTTTTTTTTATCAAAAACAATTTCTCTTATATGTTTCTTAAATTAATTGCATAAAAAATAAAATCACTCTATCATTTTAAAGATAATAATAAGTGTTTTCATTCATTGCTCAATTTTTATATGTATACATAGGAAAACAACCGTTATGTTTTCCATAATATAGCTATATCTATATTGTCACATTTTTTGTTAATATTTTTTTCTTTTCGATCTCTCATTTTGCCATCACTAACTTTATTTATTTTTTTAATATTGACTTTGAATTGTATGTAATGGTGATTTTTCATAGGTTACAAAGTTTTTAAAACGAGTTTCAATGTGCAATTGATGTGATATCAAATAAGGAAAAAGGGAGAACATAACGAGTAAAGAAGATGCAAAATATCATTCTTACAAAATTCTTTATTTCAGATGTGCTATTAAATATGTAAAGTCGATTCACAATTTCGACATTCTTAAAATGATTTTTTTCATATTTTAAGTAGGTGTTCGGACATAGATTTCAATTGTTTTTTGTTATTTGGTATTTAGAAAAATTGAGACGTGTTTTGTTATATTTATTGCAAACAATATTTGGAATAATATTCATATTTGAATGTAGTTAAATACAACTTCAAAAATGATAAGTGGGATAAAAACACAATTCCAAATTTGAAATAAAACTTCAACCAGGATTTGAAATTTTCAAGATCATATGTTGGTTCTCAAATAAAATAAAGAATTATTCCAAAAAAAAAGCATAATTTTTATGATTCAATAGAATAATGTATTTAATGCATCATTCATTCATCTCTCTAAATATATAAGTTTGGCGAAAGAAAAATCATTTTATAACAACTTTATTTATTTTTATCATATAGAAGTATAGAGTTATCGTGTTCAACTATATATTTTATCTTAACATTAAACTTTTTAAAATTAACTATATGTATAGCACTTGAAATTTACATTGTATCTTAATTTAGTCTGTTTTGTTCTTGAAAATTAATTAGAACAAAAATGAGTTTAATTTGATACTTGTCATGTATAAGAATAATTGCACTATTTAATTAAACTCATCACTTGAAATAAATTAGTTTTAATCAAATTTATATATATAACATGTCTTTAAATAAATAAATAAATATCCCTAAATAGGATCATAGTCCAATGTTTTTGAAAAATCTAATTCAAAAAGACAATTATCTTTTCTTCTGATCATTTTTTATGGTGTTTCTAACTTATTGAAGATTCATTTTTTTTTGTATTGTTTGTTAATAGGTAAAAAAAAAGTTATGGGTCTAAGCAAAACAAGTTCTTTCATCAGTTTCAAATTAATTTATAAAAGATCATTTTTCAAATTTTACTAATCGCACGGTTAAGTTTATTAGTTTTAAATAGATAAGTACTAATGACTATATCTATCAATATGGATTGCGGTGCAGTGGTGGAGTTGCTCCACCCTTAACAAATATTTCAAGTTCAAGGTTTGAGTATGGCGAAAATTCTATTGGGAGTGCCACCTCTGAATGAGCCCTGTAGTGCGTGATCCAAATTTAATCAGAATTCTAATGCGGACTTCGTACACCAAATAAAAAACCTAAAAAAAATAATACTATATCTACATTTAATTTTTGTTGTACATGTTGTTACATGATTTATTATTATTTTGGATAAACTCTACTTAGCTTTATTATGTAGTCTGAGATAAAGATACATTTCTGATTTCTTTACCGGTGACTTGCACAAATTTAACGAATTATTAAAAAGCTAAACCATTCAAAAATTTGATGAATATTCATTTTGTATGGTCTCATCTTTATTTTTATTTTTTTTGTCTTTAAATTCAAAATAATTTAGTTCTAAAATCCTTTTATGGCTTTATTATGCTAAATTTGTATTGTCACTTTATATTTGAAGGTAATATAGTTCTAGCAATAATTTGAATATCTCTTATTTCCTATATAAAAAAATATAAATTAAAATTAAACTTGTATAGCCAAATATTAAGTTTACCACAACGTAACCAGGATTAATCAATTAGGGACTAAAAGTGCAAATATCCTTTTTTTAAAATAAAAATATTCCTTTTCTGAATCCTTTATCTTTTTAGTACTTGCTCTCCTCTTTTATCAATTTTCTTCTCTTTATCTTTTTCCTTTTCTGGAGTTTAAATTCGTATGAGATTTGCAATCATTATGGAAGAAGAACAAATTTTACCAACGTGGACGTTATCGTAGAGTGATAATTATTTTTTTATTTTTAATTGTAATTTTTGGTTTCGAATTCCATTGGATGCAAAATCATATTTGTCAAAAAATGTTTTTTCCTCAATGTAACACTTCACAATTCAAATTCAAAATTAATCAAATTCTATTATGTGTATAAAAAATCGAATAAAGAAAAAAAACTTCAAACAAGTATGTGACAGTGCACATGCATTGAGAGGGGACAATGTATGAGTTTTACAATAGTAAGTCCTTCAAGTAGCAAGTTGGAGTAATGATACCAATATGAGCTGCGGTGTAATGATGGAATTATTTTGTTAGGTTCAAAAGTGATTAGGACGTCATGCGGAAGCTTATAATTGCAAATCATATGCTAATAAATTAGACGATAAATAAAATCATACTAAAAACATATTATTAATATATTTGGTCAAGCAACCTACATATTATAAAACAAATATTGAAAAACATAAATATGTTTAGGAGAATATCTCCCCATAAACAAGACTCTTTAAACGACTACATTGTGGATTCTATTGTTGTGTTCTTGATATGAGAATAGATATCTTCAATTTATAGATCTCCAAACTTTTCTCCTAAGGAAAGAATAAACCAAATATGAAATATAATTATATTTTCCTTTAGGAAAAAGTTCAAGCATTTATGGTAATACTTTGATTTTTCTTTTAAGGAAAAAACAAACTTCAAATAAGATAAGAAAATCAGGTTAAAACCCTAACATGTTTCACTCTTAATCAAAGATTTTGGATTCAAGTCTTGAATATGGAGAAAATCATATTGAGAGCGTCATCTCCAAATGGACCATACCATGCACAATCTAAATTTAGTCAAGGCTCTAATATGCAGGCTCTGAACACCAATTGAAAAACTAAAAGAAAAAAAAAAAAAAAAGAAGTTGGAGCCATGATGGGAAAGAAATTAAATTGACACTCTTTTTTTGGTTAGAATTTAAATTCCTGAAAAGGACAAATATTTTCTGAAATAAAAGCCCATCAAAATTATTGAATCTTCTATCTTAAATACCACAGCTACTACTCTTGTCAATTCTGTTTCTATTATTATTGTGATAGCTGTGAACATTAATTTTATTTAATTTTGCGCTTTTATTGCATATTGATTGTTTCAGCTATTGGAATTTATTTCCCAACCTTAGAAAAGAGAATCATAAATCTTGAATTTGGTTATGGAGAAAAATTCTATTAGGCATTTTATTCCAGTCTTATGTCACACAAATTTAAATTAGTAAGGGCATTATTACGCGAGGCTCGAGGTGTTAAATAGAAGGATTGGACTGAATTCAAAAAATATGGGTCGTTGACCCACTCAAAAATGTTATTTCGAGCTGAAATAGGTAGGTAATGAAATGAGCTAAAAATTGAGTCATAATTCAATTAATTCAATTCTTATTAAGTTTTAAAATTTTGATTTCATAATAATTTATTTGAGTACCTAATAATACATTTTCCCTTATATTATCACTGCACAAAACATTTCAAATAAAAAATATCTTATTAAAAATATTTAGAAAAAGTTTCTAACGACGGCTACATATCTGGCCAGCTTTAGAATGACTTGAATTATACGGGTCAAAATGAGTTCAATTAAAAAAATAAATGGGTTATTAATCTATCTAAACCTAAACAAATAAAATGGTCATAATTTTATGGATTGATTTTGCCACCCATAATATGAACATGTACGTGAGATAACTCCAAATCTGCAATATATATATATTATTTATTTTTAAAAAAGTAAAAATATATTATATTCCCTCTGATCCCTTATATTAGATTTTTTTTTTTTTAAAAGTAAACATATATTCTTATATTAGAAATATATAGAATAGAAACCTGCTGCACAAAATTAAACTAATTTGATGGGTTTGAAAATTTTATACACGGTGAATGTAATATAACTTAAATTTATTTCTTTTCTAAATGCATAGACATGACCATTTTTAATTTTATTACTTCAGGCTATGATTGTTTTCCCTTATATGCTGGCTGGTCCAAATTCATATTTTAATGTCTCACTTAAAAAGTTAATTTTAACATTGGCTTATTTCTTTTTGCCTAAGAAGATCAAGACTTACAAAAGTTTAAATAGTTGGACTTTATCCCCCCAAAAATTGATAATTAGTAATTAAAAATACACACTCTTAGAATTAGGGTTTTTTTAAAAAAATAAAATTATATAGAAAATATCAAAAAATATTTTTTTATTTTTTTTTATTAATGGTGTTCTCTGAGCCTCCAACACACCTCATTGTTACCCTCCCCCCCTTCCCGTCATAGCTCCCATCCACACGCCCTAATATCCACCCTCACCTCTCATAGTATTTATTTGCTCCTTCGGTTTCATATTATCTGAGTCTTGTTGACTTGACACATCTTTTAATAAAATTTTAGTTAGAGATGTATTTTATTAAACTAACCTTATTAATATTATTTGAAACTCTACGTTCGACTATTATTACTTTATATAGCTATTTTAATACTAGGGTAGTATGAAAAAAAAACTCTTTTGATTTACTAAAATGTACAAGTAAAATGAAACATCTCTTTTTGCTATAAGGATCAAGTAAAATGAAACGAAGAATGTCGATACTAGATAAATATTTTTAGGACAAAATTATTAGTCCCTCCGTTCCTATTCATATGTCATCGTTTTAGATTTCACGCCCCTTAAGAAATTAGGTAAGTTTATCACTGTACTCTTATTTAGTGTTCTCTTGAAGTCAAGTTTTTATTAAATGAACCTTAATTAATTTATTTTGATTAATGAATTTGACCAATGAATATTAATGAATTACTTAGTTTTTCTATGTTGGTCAATTTCATATTTTCAAGGCTAATAACTTTCCAGGGTAAAATAAGAAGAATAATGTAATTTATGCATTTTTGAGAAATGACGAGTACGAAGAAACATCTATTTTTAATAAGGACGACATATAAATAGGAACGAAGGGAATATTACGATGAAATTAGGTCTAAAAGCAAAATAAAAAACTCAATTGTTCAATTGGAAAGTAAATTTTGTCTAGTTCTAAATCCTTTTTCTGCTAGTGAAGGTCCACTTAATTAGGCACTTGTTATTTTGGTACTAGTTGTGGACTTGAACTTTTATATACAACAGGATATATGAAGAAGACAGTATAATTAGAGGAGGTAAACAACAATTAGGATATACTTAAAAAGTCTAATTAAAAAATCCGTTTATTTTTCCTTCCCAGAACCTAATCACAGTACGTCCCTAATCATGTATAAATACTTTATAAAATGTTGAGAAAATAACAAAAATGGTCCTTTATGCTTGATGCAGGGCTAAAATAGTCTCTTAAATATATTTCTTTAAGTAGAAAATCATTTACACCCCGATCTTTGATTTAAAAATCATCATCTTTGAAAAATAATCATTCTCCCTCTCTTTAAATAAATAAATAAATTATTTTATTCAAACTAATTAGCTTTTTGGACTCAATATTTCCTTTTCGTTTGTAATATGTTGTCCCTTTCCAACTTTTCCTTCTTTTTTATTTCCTCTCTTTTTTTTCAATCATAAAAGATATGTAAGAAATCCAGGTATATAATGGTGGCTAAATCAAATAGAGGAAACCTCAGAGATAAGGTATATATAAATATAATATATGTTATCCTAATTTTTTAAGTGGAAGCTATTAAAAGCAAATTCCAGATATATTTGAGTTCTACTAATCAACTTTACAGGTTAGAGCTTTATATAGCTGACAATGTATTTTGCTTTCTAACATCATTCCATATTTAATTGGAGTCAAGCTCAGCATGCATCTCAAAAGTAAAAAAAATAAAATGAAGAAAACATATAATTATATTACATAATAATAAATAAATACCTATGAGACTTATGTTACATATAATAAATAAGTTTGAACCTTAGAAATTTTCTTTATGAAATTCAAACTTTGTGCCTGTCTTGTGTGAGAAATCTTGAGATAGATGTCTTAGTTCTCCAACTAGACCTTGTGGGCCACAATAAAACACACCTGTCATATCATAAATTCAAAAATAAGAATGTCAATTTGACGACTATGACAACAATAAATGAGGTCTGGATAGAATATAGTCTAGGAAGACCGACCTTACCCCTACTTTGTGGAGTAGAGAGACAGTTTTCGATAAACCCCAAAACTATATTAATCTTTATGAATAATAATTAAAGATGCTAGATAAGTACTAACCAATTCTTTGATCAGGATGATTAATTGTAACACGTTTGAAAACTTGGCGCCAATTTGGTCTAGCAAAATGTGTCTTGACCCTTGTCCCAGAGACAATGTCGACGCCACTCTTAGCTTGGTGGATTGATTGAAGCATTGTGATTAGTGCAGACCGGGCATCGCCTTCTTCATATACACTGGTGCAGTAGTTGTGAAGCTCAATTAGGCCTTCTTGATCATTCTCCGAGACCTCATCCATTACACCCTTAAACCACTCAAACGAGCCTTGCTCGCGAGTTACCCAATAGAAGTAAGCTCGTTTAGTTGCAAAAGGACTTCTTTTACTACCTTTAGTGCCATCTTCGATATCCTTTTGTTGCTTGATGTTATTGAGCACATCTTTTACTATACTTATCAAAGGTGTTGCTCCAATGCCAAGGCCTACTAAGAGGACTACGTCGTATTTCTTGTAATCCTGTGCTGGTGCTCCATAAGGGCCATCAATCAAGAGCTTTGGCAATCTGTTTACATTGATATGAATCAAAATGTGTACAGAATTCAGGGGAAAATAAGTTAAAACACTTGGAAATTTTCAAGCTTTACTCCCTTACCTAGGCTTATAGTCGGCCTTCGCTATGTCTGCTCTTAAAAGGCCACTTTGATCACCAGTTGGAGGCTCACAGACCTAAAATATGATCAGTACAAGCATTATTAGTCTTCCAAATGAGCATAAGTTCCTTCAAAAGATTTCGTCTTTGCTGTATTACTACTGATTTTATGAATTTGATACCTTAGAGAAGAGAGTTTTAAGCTGAGATGTCCAATCGCCCAATGTTCGAATGTGCATACTTAGGTAATCATCTCCTGGAGCTGAGGAGATAGTAAAAGGATGCCTACAATTCAAAATATGTATGATCTTTAGCAGTAATAATAATAATTTGTATACAGTTTATTTGATCAAGAGCTTAGTTTATTTCAAACTTACCATTGAAATGAAGAAACATCAGAACAGTTCACAAAAATGTACTGTCCACTTGTGTATTTAAAGCCCTGAGGCTTAGACATGTGCACTGCCATTACATTTCCAGGATATACAGCTACCTGAAAACTCGAATTTTAGATAAAAATTCTATTCACATGTAATCAAACTAGGAATCTTAATGCTTGCAATGGTCTAAGCTCTTATGTACCTTCAAAATCCTCACTGCCTTGTACCCGGACCTAAATGCACGAAGGAGACGTTCACAAGCATATAGTATCATAGGCACCGCGATATACATCCACGTCTGCTCAATGTTTCGGAGAAAAAAGAAAGATATTAGATCCATTTTATGGCAAGGCAGGGCATGATTAGTATTAGATATAATTTACTTTGTTAAGAACTTACTGTCTTCTTGTACCATTTCTTCGAGAGGTAGAGGAAGTGTCCGTGAATGATGAAGAGAACATACACTATAACAAATAAGTGATGGGAGTACCAAAAAGCGTTAAATCCAGTGAGTTTCTTGATTGTTGATGGAAGATTGAGTCGGTTTCTACGAAACCATGGTTGGGCTAGTACATAGGCTATGATCATAAGGACAACCATCACAACACCGGTCCATCCTTCCGTGCCTTTCACAAACCACCAGTAGTTGTTTGGTCTTTCATCTCCGAAAAATGGCTTCATTGGCTCATATTCCTCATCCGTGGCATGTAACAGCCGGGGAAAATCACATGTTAAGTGTGAAATTGCATGTAAGCCTACACCAACTGCTATTCCAAATGCAATTACCTAAACAAAATTGCAACAAAGAACACGAAAAATCAGACATTTAAGTTCAAAGATTTCGTGTTTCCATTTCTATTTTCAGGCTATATACCTTGTGGAAATTGATGTTATCATCAAAGGGAATTATTTTCCCAAGCTTAGTCCTACTTCTTAGCCAAGTTATGGTATTTCTACATACTGGCAATAGAACTAAAGCCATGTTGAATTTTGTTGTTTCAGCCCCTCCTTTTGCTACAGAGACACAATAGCCCATAACATCAAAGACAGCGCGACGCTTGTATTGAATAAATTTCCATGTAAAGAGTCCTGCACAGATTGATAGCCACAAAGCCATCACCCAAATCCTCTTCCAATTGTCCTCAATGAAATAGTCCAGCCTTCTTTTGCATCTTTTAAAGGGATTTCGCTCTTTCGTTGGCTTAAGCTTCTGACTGAGCATCTGACTCAGAACTCTGCTGTTTGTTGAAAGATTCATCGAGTGGCTCGGAGCCTGAAGAAGCAATGTTTCCAAGTTGTACAGCTGCATCATATACAACCACCTGTTAGCTCATGTCCTTGTTTAAGAATTTATTTTTCGTGAACTGTTTTATACTGCCAGTGTATATAACTTAAACTATTGTTTCAAATATGTTTTTGGAGGGTTCGTAACGAACCTCAATGTATCCAACATTGCCTGGATCTAGTTCTTCCATGATGAGAGCTGCATATTCATCTGAATTGTCTTGGATTTTTGACAACTTATTTGCAGAAGCACTAAGACTGATGATCTATAAGCATATGAACAAAGTATGAGTTTTGAGTTCTTCGAATTCGTATAATTTCATGAATTAGTTCAATAATCATCTTAATTTCTCACCTCTTTCACCTCTTCTTGAGTAATTCTCCCATCTGCATCTTTGTCCACCCTATTTTTTTTTATCATACCAGTATTAGCTTTTACCATTTTATCAATGCCAGAACTTAAACAAGTTTTCCTATTGAGAATCTGATGACAAAGTGCTGACTCAATCGAAAATGTTCAAAGTAACAGCGATATGTGGCATGTAAAGACTGGTGTTACAGTTCTAGACATCGTGAGCATTTGTTATGTTATAGGGTTGATTCATCAGATAGTTACTCAACTAATAGTTATTATCTCAGAAAACCACAATATAACTATTTAGTTGAGTGACCGTCTGAGAAATCAACTCTTACATTAGTATCATATTTGTGAAATTCTATCTGTAAAGAGTTATATACAATCTTACATGTCGAAGAAAGTTTGCAGCCGGGCATCAAAGCCAGTATCTGTTATTTGTTCCCAGAATTCGCGTAGCTCAGCTTTAGTCACCGCGGGAGATGTGATGCATCTCTTCCTAGCTAGAGCATCAAATAATTCCTCCGCAAACTCACTTGATTCCTTCATACCTGATTACAAGTACAAAATGTTATTATTAGAAAACTTTATTGTATAAATCCAAAAGATTAGGTAAGAATTTGTGTAATGAACAAACCTATGCATTGACCAAACAATGATTTTGTTAGCATTCCATTAACAGCAAGTTCATCGAATCGCGATTCAACCTCAGACCATCCTTCAGTTCCTACATTCTTGTTCATGAACTGAAGTCCACGTAGAGCACGAGCAGCACCAGACTTACTCCTATCAATTTTCTGAAACTTATTAGAAGAAGTCATCCTTTTCAATTCCTTCGAAACTTGCCTCAGATGAAACGAAAGCTGTGAACCAATCGTGTTATTAACAGGCCTCTTTTCAAGCCTGCTAGCTAACAATGCAGCTTCATGATCAGCTCCTTTAATGTTTTGAACCAAAACAGAATCATCGCGAACATCAAGAGTGATCTCTACATACGATTCATCATCTTTGAACCTTGCACTTTTCTTCCCACTAACTAATGAACCGCTGAATCCTACTCTCGATCCTCTCACACTATCTGAATCCCTCGTGTTTTCGATCTCCATTTGATTTTCCCGCTCTTTTTTTTTCTTTTCTTTTTCAAAATGAATAAGAGTATTGAGTTGAGAAATTGAAGAAGAAAGGTGATGTATGTGTGTATATATATACAAGTAATTGAGAGAGAAGGGAAAAGTCAGATAAGAGGGAAATCAGGGGGCGGATTTTGTATTGTTTTTGAATAATTGTGATTATTGGGAATTTCTCTTCAACTTACAAAAATATAACGAACTCATGTAAGTGGTCAAACATTTTATATTTATTTGTTTTTCTATATGAAATTGGATGTAATTATAAGGTCAAAAGTTGAACATGATAGTCCTATTTAAGAAGATATAATACATGAAAAAGATGGATGTAGGAATTTTAACTAAATGGATGTGTAATATATTACATCTCACCTAATACTTGTTTGTGATAATAATAATATATAGAAACTTGGTAGAGTGTAATACGTAGGTTTAACGAATTAGTTGATGCTATTGGGGAATTGAGAATAAACATATCACAGTCATGATTACTCTGATAATGTTTCTTCTCTTTATTTTCCTTTTCCTTTTGACTTATCTTATTGAAGTTTTGCAACCAACATGCTTATTTTGTTCCCACTCATTTCTTCCATGCATTTGGATATTAGAAAATGAAAGACAAATGAATATCTCTAAGTTTCGATATACATGGAAAAACTCATTAAAAATGGTGCAAAATGATCATCTAACGCCTATGACTACTTTACACACACATATATATATATATATATAGAGAGAGTGTGTGCATGACACTAATCCAATAGGGTCATGCAAATGTGTAGTATGGGTAGGAGTTCAATGACGCCTTTGATAGATAACATGCGTGCAATCAAAGGAGAGGTAGACCATATTCTATCTTTCCAGATGAAAATATCCTTAAACTTTATGAATTTAATTTTTAAAGTTATTTTTAGCATTGAACTTAGCTATAGTATTTTTGAAGTTATCGGTTTCATATCTACCTTCCAAATATAATTTTAATGAATTTTTACACAAAAAATTATGTATTATGAGTCGAAAGTTGTATTTGTCCTATCTGTAGACATTGAAATTTTGTGAGACTCTACCAGACGTGTTCGATTACACTTAGGATTCTTGGTGGCTACTCTAGAGTTTATATTCCTTTAAGAGGCATCTCAAAAATTTCATAAATTCATGAGATACTCATAAAGATATCAAGATATGACCTCCTACGTACGTTCGAGAAATATGTCCCTCTGAAATATATA
>JAJONR010013402.1:0-10759 GCA_029582245.1 Solanum etuberosum | reverse complement strand
AAATAAAGACTTTTGAAACTTATGGTCTAAAATAAGTGATAAATATATGTGTGATTATAAATCGTTCCATCAAAGGTAAAATAAACGTTTTAAAATTCCATCTCATTTTATATGAGTTAGTTTGACTCAACACGAGTTTAAGAAATAAATAAAGACTTTTGAAACTTATGGTCTAAAATAAGTGATAAATATATGTGTGATTATAAATCGTTCCATCAAAGGTAAAATAAACGTTTTAAAATTCCATCTCATTTTATATGAGTTAGTTTGACTCAACACGAGTTTAAGAAATAAATAAAGACTTTTGAAACTTATGGTCTAAAATAAGTGATAAATATATGTGTGATTATAAATCGTTCCATCAAAGGTAAAATAAACGTTTTAAAATTCCATCTCATTTTATATGAGTTAGTTTGACTCAACACGAGTTTAAGAAATAAATAAAGACTTTTGAAACTTATGGTCTAAAATAAGTGATAAATATATGTGTGATTATAAATCGTTCCATCAAAGGTAAAATAAACGTTTTAAAATTCCATCTCATTTTATATGAGTTAGTTTGACTCAACACGAGTTTAAGAAATAAATAAAGACTTTTGAAACTTATGGTCTAAAATAAGTGATAAATATATGTGTGATTATAAATCGTTCCATCAAAGGTAAAATAAACGTTTTAAAATTAAATAATTACTTAATATAAAAATATGTCATTTATTTAGACGGACTAAAAAAAAAGTAAATTATATAAACTGAAACAGAGAAAGTAATCAATTTAGTTGTGAACTTGAAAATGGATATATTTAAAAATTACGACAAATAACTTGAAACGGAGAAAAAATGAATTTCCAGTATGATTGGGGTGGCAGGGAGGAGTGCAGAAAGGTGAGGTGGGGGTATACGGAGAGCAAGGGGTTAATAGTATTGGGTGTTGAGTTGAGAGTTGAGACAGGTCGCCTCGTGATCGGAGAAGGCAGATCCATGGAAGACTGTTCCCCCTTGTCACGTGGGTTCTCTTTTGACTAACAATAATGAGTTATGACCCATTTCTTAAGCTACGTAAACTTACTATATACATTATACATAGGGAGTATACATAAATCAAATTACAAAAAGTTGTCTACTAACGTAATGTAACGTAACACATGAGAACTAGCAGTATAACTCAGGTATTACTATATATAGTGACCACTTGGCATTTGCTTATCAATAGTATACAGTCTCTCATGTAACACATGATCATCTGGTCCCTACCTCTCTGCAATTTTTTCTGCAAACAAAGAATCCAAAAAAACGTTGTAGACGACCAACGTGGACTACCCTGCACCTGCTGACTAGTATTTCGACATTTTATGAACTTATATAAATAAGGTAACAGACAATACTACAAACCCCAAACCTCTCTCTCTAGTTAATTCAATTCAAACCTTCTATTATTACTTACATTTCCCTTTAAACTTATTATAACTATTCCCCTCTTTCTCTGGCCTCTTGTTTTCTATAAACTCCCCGTTAATTTGAAGAAGTAGGTAGAAGGAGAAAAAAAATGATGCATCGTTGTAGTGGGAGTACGGTTGGTCCATGTTCATGCGGTCTGTTTCATAACCAAACTGGCAGTAATACTACTACTGCATTCTCAATGCTCTTCTCCCATGAATATTCGGAAAACATGTACTCTTTTGCTCCTTCTTCGTCTTCATCTGTTGATTGTACTCTTTCCTTAGGAACTCCGTCTACTCGCCTTATCAATGACGACAATCATGAAAAGAGATCATCAGTTTACTCTAATAATCATGAACGTCGTCGCTCTTCCTCTAACTGCATGTCTAATTTCTGGGATATTCTTCACCCCAAACAACATGTTACTACTCCTTCTTCCGCTCAATACAAGTCCACTCGTGGTGCCAACAACAACTCTACTACTGATCCCCTTGTTGCTCGCCGCTGTGCTAACTGTGATACCACTTCTACACCTCTATGGAGAAATGGCCCTAGAGGACCTAAGGTATATATATATATATATATTTCCTCTTACAATTTGAGATACCGATAGTAGTGTAAAAAAAAAAAAGTACTAATTATGGTTATAACGTTTTTGCAGTCACTTTGCAATGCGTGTGGAATTCGTTTTAAGAAGGAAGAGAGAAGAGCGAGTGCAGCAGCAGCGACGGCTAACGGTGGAGGAGGAATGGAAACGACGACGCATCAACACTGGGTTCATCATCATCACCATTCACAGCCCACAAAAATGCCTTGTTTCTCTTCAGCTACTTATGGAAATGAGTTCAGGTTCATTGAGGATAATGAGCATCACCGTGACTCCGATGCTGCGGCCACCGGCATTCCATTCTTTCCTTGGCGTCTCAATGTTGCTGATAGGCCTAGCCTTGTTCATGACTTTACTAGATGAATTTTTTTTAAAATTAAAAATAGGATCAAGCTTTAATTAATTACTAGAGAAGAAGAAATTAAAACGGGAGATGATGCCAATTGATGACGTGTCATGATGGTGGGCTATGGTTGAAGAAATTCTTTATCTTTTAGATGTTCTCGTTTTTTGGTCCATCGTCTTTCATATAGAGATGGAGTGAAAATGAGTTAATTCTATGTTTTTATGTTTCTTGGCTTTTTTCCCTCCTTTTGGGTACTAGTTGTTATATACATTACTCCTACTATCTTTAACTTTTCACTTTGATGATGATCAGTCATATATATATATATATATTACTTTTGAGACTCATCACTTTATCTCTGTTAGTCCTCGTCATCCATATAATTTACACTTTCTTGAATATGATGATCCACCAACACTTCTCTCTTTATCAACTGAAAGTTTTCTGCTGTCTATGCTGCCGGCAAATTCTGAAACAGTCTCTTTTTAGCTTTCTATGTGTCACCAGAATTATTGCTACACTATTGCTGCATGCCTGCATTTGTGAATTGGTAGCCGTGGCAGAGTCAAATTTTTTGTTAAAAAGTTCAAAATACAGAGAAAGTAAACATACAAAGAAGATAAAAGAGATTTAACATTTATTATATATAAGGGACAAGCCACCATACAGCGAAAATGCATTTAGAAAGAGATTTATTATATATAACATAAAAAATAGAATTTTAATGTAATCTTACACCCTGCACCTTGTTCCGCCCCTAATTTATTAATTAGTACGAGTAGCTCATTTCATTCTGGGCCACAACTGAAATATTAGTTTCAGTCAGTGTTTGAGTTAACTATGACTGAGCTGATTATTTCGGTAATAGTTACTCTTTATGTTTTAATTCATGTGACATATTTTTCTTTTTAATCTGTCCATGTAACCTTCCAATAATTGGAAACATTTTAATTTTAAAAATTCCATTTTTATAGTTAATGAAATGATCTATAATCATACAAATTGAGTCAAGTCAAATGGTATCACATAAATTAAAACGAAAAACAGACGGTTCCCCCCCCACCCCTTTTTTTTTCTTTTCGTTTGGAGTGCAACAAGACAGAACACTGAGCACAGCATGGTCCTGAAGAACATGGAAATGAAATTGCAGTGTTTAGCTGTAACAGAAAACTAAAGGGGTCTCTGTATGTATGCATTGCAAGATGTGATGTTCCATTTTGGCTCTTTCGGGTGCCGGAAATACGGTTAATTATGGCTTTTAATTTGTCAATGCCTTTGTTTCAATTTATCTAGGCATGATTATTTTTTTACAAAAAATTATAATTTAAAAAAAAGTTAGAGATATTTATGTGGTATAAAATGAAACAGATAATTTTCAATTTACTATTGGGTCTTCAAGATTCGGTTGAAGATAAGTTTACCATGTGAAAGACTTACAAAGTGAAGGATAAATCTGGCAAAAATTAGGTGTAATGGCTAGTTTTGGGACTGCCTATTTACCACCATTTAAAATATAAATTAGAAATAACCACTTTTAAGGAACATTTATCTCATTATTCATCGATACGAGACTTTTTCATCTTAGACAGGCTTAAACCATCAATTTTCAAACCCCAACATTATTTATTGGAGATCGCTCATTGTGCTCTCCTAAACTTCTCTGGCAACTCCTTTGAGCTTTCATCAAACTCTTGAGCGGCAGAATTAGACAAAGTGTTTCAAAATATTACAAAGTAAATACACGAAAAAGTCGAGAAAATTCAATATTTATTATATAAATAAAAAAAAAAATTTAACTTTGTATATATGACATAATTTTCCAAGAGAATTCGAATGAACTCCTTGCTCCAACTTGGCTCTGCCCCTATTTCAAGTAATGAAATTTGCACATTATCATATGAGACAAATGAAACGTCATGTAAAGCTCAACTTTTTCGTTTTTCTATGTCCATGGCTACTCTGTTTCATCTGTTAATTGCCAGAATATTGGGATTTTAATCATATGGAAATATTTTGAGTGAAAATGACGGACTAATATTCTAGTATCAGTTGAAATGAAGGTTGGGCTTTTGGTGTTGATCCATTTAAATAGCCCACGGAGCAGATGAAATGACCTGGCCATTATACTACTGAAGCCCATTATATCTGGCATGAACAACGAAATTGCTTTCATGATTATGTAGATAGTTATAAATATTCGGTATGGTTCATAAGTAATTCAAAAGTACATTTAGGTTGTATATCATAATACTTATAAGTGTTTTTTTTTTTTTGAGTCAAGGGTCTTTATTCGAAAACAACCTCACAAACTTCAAATCAAGTCTGAGTCACCTAAAATAAAATAAGTCAATAAAAATGCTATTTATCATTGATTGTGAAGCTAGCTAGGTAGACAGAAAAGTCGTCATGCACAATACATTAACATTTATACACATTTCTCTTATAGTCACTCTGCTTTAATTATCGGCTTTACCCCCAAAAAAAAAAGTCTATACAAATGAAAGGGATCGGTGCATGTGGGTCGGAAGTAGGCAGTGTGGTTGATCAAAATTTAAACAAACTTTGTATTGTATGGGAAGACAAATAATTAATCAGCATTCAATTAATAATAAATTGTTCAACAGTAAATTGACCCCATCAAGGCCATAAAATATGTAAAATGACGTGCAAGAAATCCCCAATTAATTAATCATGATCTTGAAACTATTTGTCCAAGTGTACCATAAAAAAAAGGTTCCTTAATTTTTGCTTAATCAATCTACTGATATGTTTTTGCGTACCACAGCTTAATAATTGAAAGAAGTACTTCAATTGCTACATGGCTAATTGATTTCAGGTTTCTTCCAAGGCTTAAACATATCTCTAATTAGATTCTGTCAAATAGGCTAAAAAAGTTATAATTTTCTTGGTACGTTTATTTTATGGATTTACTATATGTTTTACACAGAATCGTCGGTGTAAATTAAACATTTTTTTTACTATCGTTATATGAAGTCATTCAACGGATATTCATTCGTAGAATATGAAATCTTGAAAATAAAATATACTAATATATATTATTATTATTATTATTATATGTATTGGTAGGAGGTGTGCAAAAAGTAGGTTGAAGTGTATAAGCATTAAATCTTGACATTTTTCTCCAACAAGATTCAGCTTCACTTTCTATCGGCAAATGATCATAATTAATACTTGCATTAGAAGTCTCTTTCAACATCTGTATGTCCCATTCAATCAACATATACATGTCCCATTCAACTAAACGTACGTATATAGATTTATATGTATAGACATAATACATAAACATAATTTTTAACTTGGTCATAGCTATAACTGATGACATCTATACTTTTCAACTTTAGGTGTACTCCAGTAAATATTTATATTTATCTAAAATTAATCGAGTAAACACATATATCCTACGTCCTACAAATTGTACGCCTTCCAATTGACTCAAAAAATGGGACAAAGTACATACGTCGGCAAATTGCATAAGTTCCATGATTACTGCGCCGTAATAATAATATTTTTCTTATGTCAAATTGGTAGCTATAATAAAAAGTATATTTAGACATAGTAGAGGGTTTGATGATAAATCGTTCCACTAGTTGATGTTAGACCAAAATATAGTTAAGTAGCATGGTATGGTAGATCAAGAGTTGATAGTCATATATAGCTAGATTTGAAGAAGAGAAAATATCTAATTTAGAGGTAAGAATTAGGAGTAATTTGATAAATTCTAAGGTAGATTTAAGTTTTATCATGGAGTAGTTCACCTCATTTTAATGCAAGATAAACTTGTTAGCTAAAATGAATGAGACTTCACTGAATAATATAATTGAAGTCAGAAAACCACCTACTATATATGGTTGTCACTTGTCAATATCATATTTTGGTTCTTATTAAACGTGAATTGCGGCCACAACATTATTTCAACTTGCAAATATACAATTCATCATAATTATATGCTATCATAGCAAAGCAAATATGCAATGTTCACGGCATGCAACCGACAAAAGTTATGGTGAAATGGTAAGTACTTCATCATCACGTTCATTCTTAAACATAAGTTTTGGGTTTGAGCTCTGCTGGAGTAAACCAACAAGCTCTGCCGTATGAGATCGTTTTTATTAGGGAGTGCCTTTACTCGAAAACTAAAAAAATGTCCAATACAAGAAATACGATCATTGTTGGAAATTCATTTGGTCGCCACAAAAGATAGTAGTGGTTTACTGTATAAGAAGATGATACAAGTACGTCAACTAGTACACGGGAGATACACTTAAGAATAGAATTATAGCATCAATCTAGAAGTAGATGCAACTATATATACCAACTGCATCATCAAGCTTTGTTACATTTAATGATGAACAACAGATAACAACTCAACACCTAACCTTACTTTAAAAATCCCCTTCCTCTCATCTCTTCCACTTCACTTCTCTCCTTAATTCCTCCAAACACATTTTTCTTCAAAAAAGATGGTGAACTTGGTTGAAGCACAAAAGCCATTGTTACATGGCCTAATGAAATTAGCTGGAATCAGACCTCATAGTATAGAGATAGAACCAGGCACAATTATGAATTTTTGGGTTCCTTCTGAAACCATAATTCAAAAAACAAAGAAAAACAAAAAAATCACAACCACTACTCCTCTCTCCAACAATCAATGTGCTATTTCCCCTGAATCCACCACCAAACCCGACCCGAACAAACCCGTAGTCGTACTAATCCACGGCTTCGCCGGCGAAGGAATAGTGACGTGGCAATTTCAAATCGGTGCATTAACTAAAAAATACTCTGTTTATGTACCGGACCTACTTTTCTTCGGCGGATCAGTTACGGATAGCTCCGATAGATCCCCAGGTTTTCAAGCAGAGTGTTTGGGTAAAGGGCTGAGGAAATTGGGTGTGGAGAATTGCGTAGTGGTTGGATTTAGTTATGGAGGAATGGTGGCGTTTAAGATGGCGGAAATGTTTCCGGATTTAGTTGAGGCGTTGGTGGTGTCTGGATCGATATTGGCGATGACTGATTCGATTAGCACTACGACGCTTAATGGTTTGGGATTTTCATCTTCTTCGGAGCTGCTGCTGCCTACTTCTGTTAAGGGTCTTAAGGCCCTGCTAAAAGTTGCTGCTTATAAGAAGCTTTGGTTCCCTGATCGTCTTCATAGAGATTTTCTCGAGGTTAGTTCAGTACTATGATCAATTATTCATTTTCTTTTCTTTGCATGAAATATAACAAAAGTCACAACTCTCTCTGTTTCACATGGATCGATCGTGAGAATCAAAATACTTAGTTTTTCACGTGAATTCTTCATGTTTATCAATGTATAAAATATAAATCTGTAATTTAATCACAGTAGTTAGTTTGTTGTCACAGTATAGTATATAATTACGTGTGGCTTTAATGCTCTCCACTGAAGAATCAGTTAATGGCAAACAAAATGTTCCTACTTTGAAAGTTTGGTAGAGGCATCGTTATAAAAAAATAGTTATTAAATCAAAAATCAAAAATAACTAAAATGACTTTAAAGTCAAAAAAAAAAGAAAAAGTAAGGAGAGACTTATTTTTTATTTTTAACCTTGCCAAATATTTCCTAACTTATTTTAAGTTATTGTTATATTTGTCAAACACTTTTAAAAATCAAAAACTAACTTAAAAATAGATTTAACCAATTTTTAAGTCAATCCAAAAACCTTCTAAAGTCTTTTAACTATTTTTCTTTGCCAACAAAAGATTTAAAAAAAGAAGGGAAAGACAGAAAATAAGAGAGGAGACTTTAAGCTCAACTGAATTCATTAATAAGTTGACGAAATTATGGCATACATTTTCCCACAAGGCCATAACTTGAAGATTTGCAACATTTTACACATTTGTCAACAAAGAAGAAGAAAAAAAGGGGGCATTGCATAATTTCTGAGTTCATTATTACACATGGCATCCAGCCATATGTTTCATTCTTGACATCACTGCCAGTTCGCTCAACCAACTACACCTAACCGCTTTTACCGTTTTACGACCAACTATCTTCTTCTTTTTTAAATACTATTATATATCAAAAGTGCTGATATTAAAAAAAAATCATCATATATAAATATATATATGCCAATGACTTGAATAAAACAAGTGACTAGAAGCCCATTTCAGTCACTTCGTCAATTTCAAACCCTTTAGTGCAAGACAAAAAAATTCGAAGTTTCTTAACCAAATTCTTGAATGTCTCTCAAGTTTCTTTCGATGGTATTAAAAGAGTAGGTTCATAACTTGGTGAGATGAAGATTAATAATCCCAGGGAGGAATTTTTGTATTTATATTAATATGAGTATGAAATAACATTGATGTCATCGTTGTGATTCATATCTAAAATGTAAAGTTTTAACCGAAGCAAAGGATCTTATCCCCTCACTTGACGATATGTCAGGTAATGTTCACCAACAGAAAGGAAAGAGGAGAGCTGCTAGAAGGCTTGGTGGTGAGCAACAAAGACACAACTATTCCAAATTTTCCACAGGTAATTGAAATTTCATGAGTTCTACTCTCTTCAATATTTCACACAAAGAACTAGGAAACATATCGAGTGCTAGCGATTTTTCCATTTTTTTTGGCAGAGAATACATCTCCTCTGGGGTGAGAATGATCAAATTTTCAATTTGGAGCTTGCTCAGAACATGAAACAGTAAGTTTTCAGGCTTGACATGCCCTTACATTATAAACTCAAACAAACATATGAGCTCCAAGAGTAGTATACAAGATCTCCCATCAGAAACTTATTTACATAGAAGTTATAGTAATAAGTAGTTCAGTAATGCACCATTTTGATATATGGCCCGTGTATATAATTCAAACTACTACATCAATAATAATTTAGTACAAGTGCCACAGAGAATTTGAATAAACCTGATGATTGTTTTGCATTACTTGATGACAGTCAACTGGGTGAGAAGACTACATTTCATGGCATAGACAAGGCAGGCCATCTGGTTCACCTAGAACGACCTTGCGTTTATAACAAGTGTCTCAAGCAGTTCCTTACATCCCTGCATGCAGAAAAAGCCCAAAAGTGAAGGACAGTACTGCAAAGTTCACTATCGTAATATCATGCAACTTTTTGTCTACGAAAAGGAAAACAACTATGCGTTTCCTCTGTAATATTAGTTACTATGTAATTTGGGTTCAGAATTTGAAATTGTTGTCTTAAACAAATATATACAAATATATATTGCAAATTGCAGATGTTAGCTCCACAAGCACTAGCAGTACACGAGAAGAACTTCTTGGACAAGACAATAAATAGTGGTACATGGTGAAGTGGAACAAAACAAGTTTTCAGTCAGGCTGGAATTGCATCACTTGTTCCATTTACTCGCTTACTGCAATTTTATTTTGTATCATCTGAAGGACTGCTGAATTTCTTCCAGTGTTTTCCCTTTGGTTTCTGGAACCCAAAGCCTCACAAAAACCACCGTAAAAGCTGATACCAGTGCATAGATAGCGAATGTTCCTGCCAAATTTACAGTCTTTAGAGTCACTCCAAGCATGGTGCGAATACCAATAGAGAAACGGAGAGAGAGAGAGAGAGAGAGAGAAACCTCCTTTACTCCAAGTTAAAAGCAAATTTGCTGTCATTGTAACAAGCCATGCTGAAAACCAATTGGCCAAAGTTGCAACACTGCCACCCAAACTTTTGATGCTTACTGGCAGAATCTGCACAACCAATTAAAAACTGGATGTCTCAAGAGATGGTAAACAGAACACTCTTCCTATTGTCGTGCAATAGGGCTATTTATTAGAGCAGTGAGGCTCTTGAATCCCAAAAAATAAAGAGAATCATAAAACCTATGCTAGTGTCCTTGAAGAACATCTCAAGTTCAGTAAGAATATTTTCTAGGAAGAAAGTTTGAACCAAAAATCTGTCCTGGCAGTTACTTAATATGTTAAAGAAACCTGCAATAATGCTTGATCTTCCTTTAAAACTAACATCATCACCTTTAACAGGGGTGATCTTTATGTTAGTTTTCCTCAAATTTCTCAACCACGTTCTCCAGAGAATGTTACAAGTTTCATCTATGCTCTATTTTTAATTATGTTAAGGAAAATATATTTTTCCTGGTCTCCTGAACTATAGATTAGCTTTGTTATACCTCAGACATTATGATCCAAGGTATGGATCCCAATCCTATACCAAATGCCATCACCAAGGCCTGTAAAAATTAATACGTAAAGGGTCTCAGATATGCCAGAATGCAACAATAGAACAGAGATGAGAGCCGGGGGGGGGGGGGGGATCGTAGGGTTGGAACAATAGAAGGTGAGACAGGAACTATACCACAAGTCCAACCAGAGACAATACTGCAAAGAATGAATGC
>JAJONR010013401.1:0-15441 GCA_029582245.1 Solanum etuberosum | reverse complement strand
ATTTTGCTATTTCCAATTTAGTTCTTTTTGGAACTCAAGGTGATACATCTAGTGACCTTAACACTTAAGAAATTTTAAATTCCTCGGTAAAATACTACTCACAACGAAGGATGGTTCGAGTCTTAGCTCAAAAAATTTCTGGGGTGTTACAATATGTGTGTTGTATCTTATAGGAACGAGAGTTTTATAAAGGCAGTTTCGAGGATATACAATGGAGTCTCACATTATGCTTGTACATAACATTTGTGGAAAAATGTGAAGAAATCATTCAATAGGCTTTCGAACTCTCTACCTTGGACGGATAGGAATTGAGACTTTCAATGGTCCGCTCTTCTCTCCTCGTGATCAAAGCTGACCCCAGAAGTTGGGTATTCCTTCTTAAGAGGACACTAACCCTCCCGATCTTGCTAGCCGGGGGCTCAGTCTTTCAAGATTCAATCTTTCCCCTTCCGGTCCCAGGGAATCGCTCTTATAGTAGGAGGTTTACTATGTCCCCAACTTCTCTTTATTAAGAAAGTAGGTTGTCTACTATAATTAGAAAGTGTTTTATGTCATGACAAAGGCATACAAACAATCTGATTTTGATGTATAGATGAAAAATGTTGAACAAGTTGATGTTCAGG
This sequence comes from Solanum etuberosum, assembly GCA_029582245.1. Lineage (NCBI taxonomy): Eukaryota > Viridiplantae > Streptophyta > Magnoliopsida > Solanales > Solanaceae > Solanum > Solanum etuberosum. The sequence continues at coordinate 14,818 of JAJONR010013401.1, read as the reverse complement.
TAAAGGATTACTTGGAGTTGGTAGGGCATGAAAAATGGACTAGGGTATATGTAACAGCTAATCGAGGATTTATTATGACATCAAACATAGTTGAATGCTTAAATGCATGTCTTATGTCGGCAAGAGAATTACCAGTATATGATTTTCTTCAGGAAGTTAGATAGATGTTTGGAAGATGGAATTTCACAAATCTTACATCTGCTTCTAATACATTCACCACATTTTGTGGTAAACCTCAAGAAATGCTTGCTGAAAATGAAGCACAATCAATACGTATGACAGTATGTTATATTCTTTTTTTCTTTTTTTTTTTTGTATTTTATATATTTATCTATTAATAACTTTATCAACAAACATAGGAGAGAAACTATCAAAATCTTTAGCCTTCAAAAATGTTTCTCATTTGCTTACGTATTTGTTAAAAGATTTGCTACTATGTTTTGCTTGTGCTAGAAGTGCCTAATTTCTAAACTGACTAGCTTCCTCATCAATAACATGTATTCATCAATAATAACATTATATACATTGTATTTCTTATTGATCATATCAATCTCTTATAGAGTTCATGGAAATTTCTAGAGGTATGAGTCTATTATTATCCCAAACAATATTCAATCCTTGCATTAGAGTACTTAGTTCAACATGATTGCTAATAATAATGTGAGGTAATCCTTTCACGAAGCCAATGATTCAACCCCCCCCCCTCCCACCCTCCCCCACATACTATTTTTTATTATATCTGAGCTAATATCTCGATGGTCACTCAATTTTTAATATTTCATATAAAAAGTCATTCAATTTTATTTTATCCAAAAGTCACTCAATTTAGCTATAAACATTGTGTGTTTTTGCATTCCTTTATTTATTTTTATAGTTCTTAGTGTAATATCAAATTTCAATTATTTTTTGAACGCCCCGTTCACGCAATTTTGGAATTAAATGTTGACAAACATTGCAGCAAGCAACTTGACACATAGAAACCTTATTCTGAATTTATTTATTTTTATTATCAAGTTATGAACTTTCATAATTTGTTGGAATTTTTGTTATCCTTCTTTTTATCAAGTTTTTTCTGTTTAATTTTTTTTGTTTCAGAGGTATATATCATAATCTGTTATTATTGATTACTTAGTTTAAATACGTCAACTACAAGATATAAATTTATTTAATATTCAAATAATAGAATATTTTTAAAAAATAATTTTGTATTTTAAAAAGCTAAAAAATAAACTTCAAACAAAAAATCATATATTTTTTACTAAAGAATAAATTTAAAGCCTCTTATTAATGTTTGACTTTAGCCGTTAATTCTATTTAGCCGCTTTCGGATGACTTTATCTTGGGAAGAAAGTTGTATTTACGAGAGATGTTAATAGATTTCACAACTTTTGCTATGGTGTTAGGAACAAAGATGGAGACACCTTTTTGTTCTCAAAGACACTAATGCTTCTTGTTTATCTGATATATTCAGGGCGAAACTAGAAGTCTGTATACAAATTCACTTGAATTTGATAACCTTTTTAAAAAAAAATGTATTTGTATTAAGAAATTTATCAAACATGTATTATAAACCTGAAATCCTTTATCTTTGATAATTTTTCACGGTTAATATAGTACTGAAAAGGGCTGCTTAGCTCATTAATTTTGCTGAGTAAGTCAAGTTCAATTCTAAGCTTAGTTAAAAAACAAACAAATAAAATTATAAGTCAAAATTGTTGAAAAAAATTCCATGTCTTTAATTAATTGAGTTGAGTTTTATTTATAAGGATTTGATCAATTCTTGATTTTTGATAGTCTTTTTCAAACCAAAATTTATACGAAATATACTACTTCACCAAACATGACTTTTTGTAATTAAAATAATAGTAGAAAATACTTCTTTATTAATTATTAAAATAAGAATAAGACATGGTGTACATGAATTAAGACAGAGAAAATTGTTGTTATTATTGTATTATATATACATACAAAAGTAATACGTAGTTGTGACTTGTGAGGATTAGCATCTTTCTTGATGAAGAATAAGACATGGTTTACATGAATTTATTTATTTCCCTATATTATACTATATAGTATATATATGATGTGAACATTTCTCGTACTGTTTTATCTAATGAAGAGAAAAAATATATGATGGTAAATCACCTTGTTATTAATAACAATCGCTAATTAGATATTATCGTTTAAATTCCAATAGAGATAAGGTAATTTCATTTTATTTGCCAAAATTTTAATGAATGGAATTGCTCATTGCCCATGCTAAAAAGTTGATATGCACTTAAATAGTTAAAATGCGTACAAGGTAATTCAAACATTTTATTTTTTTTTAAAATAAATTATTTTCATATAAATATTAACACTGGAGATAATATTTAAATAATATTCTTTTCGTGTAAATCACCTTCTACCATTTGTTCTTAGGAAATTACATTAAATGACCTTAAGAGTGAATTGTGTTGAACTTTTGACCTTCACTTTTCGTATAGTAAACCTTCAACTTCAAAAGACAAAATTCATTGACCTTGAAGTTTTTTTTATTAGGTGTCTAGTCCTCATATTAAAATTCGATTAAATCTTAATTCACAATGAAAGTTTTATATTTGAGATAAATGCTTCCTAACAAAAGCTATTATATACTCAAGAAAACTCGAATCAAACATATTTAATAAAAAACAATGATTGACATAGTAAATTTATCATTTTAACTTTATTAATTATGAAGTAAATGAATTTAAAATTTTCAGAAAGTTTTATAAAAGAATTTGTATAAAAAGATAATCGTAAAGAAAAAATTAGACAAGTAATTAGAGAAGGGAGTAATATATTCTATTTCTCCGCACCATCTCTCTCCTTCCAACTCATTGTCATCTGCAAAAACTCCCAATTGGAGGTTCATTTCTTGTCTCTTTTTTCTTCTTTTTTGTGGTAATTTTATGGGTTAATATGCATTCTTCTTTGCTTCCCAGTAAGTAGAGAAATCAGAATAGTTCAATATTTGTTTTAGTGGATATTAATGTGCTTGAGTTGAACCCTTTAAATTGTACTAGATCTAATAGCTGGAAATTTCTGGTGGATAAATCTACCTTGGAAAATTTATGTATATCACGGGAATTTTAGTAGCTCAGTAGGTTGATTATTCGAACTTTCAGCTTGTTGGTGGGATGTCCTGCAATTAAGAAAAAAAAAGTGTAGTATGTATGCCATTTTGAGAGTTTTCAATTGATTAAGGTGCTTTTGGTATGAAGAAGGATGTATCAATAGAACTTTCAGTCTTCTTTTTTTTTGTATTTTGGTTTGTTTATTTTATCTAATGAGTGAATTGATGGTTTTTCAGGATAATCGGTTTAGAGTGCATCAACTAAACAAAATTTGATCATATTGGGGAAAATGTAATGCCGTCATTCTCTATAAATTGTATTTTTAGCCAGATCTTTGCTCTTTACTTAAAAGTCATTTTCTGCTGCTAATGTATGTTTGATAGATAAGGATAAAGAAAAGAAATTCTGTTGGAATGTGATGTGTTGTACCCAAGGGTGTAACTTAGTGATCGATGAAGTTTGTTGAGAACCATAAGGTTTCAGGTTCAAATCTTAGCAAAGACAAAGTAACTAGGTGATTTCTTTTCATCTATCATGGCCTTGGTGGATAGAGTTAGCAGCTACCTGGTGCTAGTGGGAGATGACAGGTATCCTTGGAAGGTGCGCGGAACCTGATCCGGACACTGGTGTTATCAAACAATTAAAGAAACAGATAGAAGTAGCCAGTTGTTGACTTAATGTTCTGTTTAGCACCCAAAAACTGAAATATTTTACTAGGAGGGTTGGTTATACTTTCTTGTGAAGTTTCATCTGAAAATATTGCTTTCCTTGAAAGGACAACTTGGTTGGGCGATTTACAATTTCTTTGCTTGAAGCAATGTTAAGCCCTGAATTTGAATTCAAATTTATTTGCCTACCACCAAAGTTTACAACTTAGTGGTTCCAGTAAGATTTCCCAACATATAATAGTTGTGAGTTCAATTCTCATTGTTCCCTTTCCCCTGCCCCTATCCACCTATGTAATAGAAGAAAACAAAAATTTACCCTTACACAAAAAGCCTATGGAATGTGTCAAATTACACTAATTCCAACCTTTTATATTTGGGATATAAAGGGGTAACTTTTTCCGTAAATTCTCTCTTAATCGAAGAACTAATTATATTGTCACTGTTAAAAATATGAGTCCTTGTAGAAAGTAGTTAAGGAAAATGGGGTCAAGTTGTTTGACCTTCTCTTTTTGGAAGAAGCTGAACCTTTTTGAGATTGTCTTATGCAATTAGTTTAGTATTGTTATTGATGTTGTTTAAATTTGCTTCCAACATATTTCATTGATGTGCAGGGGGGCACATGTAAAATGGGATGAGGCAAATCTGGAAGAAATTGAGGCAAATAAGCCAGTGAGGCAGAAAATAACTGAACCAAAGACACCATTTCACCGTTCGATCGACGATGATGATGGTAGGTTCATGCAATTTCTTTTTGTTTCCTGATGCCTTATCGTCATAATAGAAATTCTCTTGCTCCAAGGATGTTTTCTAGTAGTCAATGAAGTGGGTTGAGAACCATGAGGTCTCAAATTCAAATCCCAACAAAGACAAACACAAGGTGATTTCTTCCCATCTGAGAGGTGGGAGATATCTCCTGGAATTAGTTGAGGTGCGCAAAAGTCGGTTTGGACACCACAATTATATATAAAAAAAAGATAAATAAAAGAACATAGGTTCTCTTTTTATGCACCAATAGAGCAAATTTGATGGTGCTGTGTTGCAAATTCTATTTTTTTTTTACATGACTATAAATATAAATAGATGAAGTGTACTAATGTACAGTTACTAACCTGGTTCAGGGCACTAAATGGTCATCTTTCTTGCCGTCAATGGTGAGCTTCTACCAAGGGATGGTTGGGAATCATATGATAGACAACCTAAGAGCTTCTTTGTTTGTTGTCTTATCCCTTTTGAATGAGTCTTAAGTCATATTGATGATCTATAGTTTGACCTGAGGTTGGATTTGATTTTTGTTGATGGTTTGATTAGATGTTTTTTATAAGTATTTCGTTAACTCCAAATACTAAAGTTGATTTATGTTCTTCTTCTCAATATTTCTATTGCCTTGGAAGTTTCTCATTTGATACTTAACCTTCTAGAATATTTAAAATTGTTGGATGCTGGAGCCTAATGACTTACGAACTCTGGGATTTTCTTTATTGATGTGGCAACAAACGTTGGATAATATATTAGGTTATTCGTTTACAACAGTCCAAGAATTATGTTATGTAAATTGAAATCTTCAAAGTTTCGAAAACAGAATTTGAACGGTTGAAAAACAAGCTGTGCTCAACTTAATTATTATCTTCTGGGAAGTGTGTTTTTACCTTTGAATTCTCAAATTGCGTTGATGAGACTTTATTGAAGGAAATTTGATAACCTGGCAACCTTATACATATAACGCATATATAATATATATGAATAAGTGGTCTTGACCACCATGTAAATGTTCAAATGTGTGCCTCTTCATAAGCTTCATAATCGTCCCTCTAGATGTGATCCTCAGAAGCCTAATCCACATAATGCCTCTTCCTTTTCTCTTCATGTCATTAAGTGAATTTGGCATTATAGGTGGAAGAAAGGGCTCGGGATGGATTTAGGATGTACACTATGTGGCATTTTTCCCTCTGTACTCATGTAGATTTTCTTTTTAAAGTATCTCATAAGGGTAACAATGCAAGCATGAGGTTTTACTCTATTTAATGTATTTCACGTACAAATAAATTATTGCAAGTATTTGCTATTTTCTCAATTTCTCTCATTTTTTGCTATTGAAACTTGGTATTTTAATGTTTGTTTGGATATGGTATTGGATTTGCAAATGGATGGTGACAGAATTAAATAGGGTTATATTATAATGTGTTAAGGATAAAGTTAAATGTGACATCATGTTAGTATACAAGGACTAAAACTATAATTTGCTCTTATTGCTTTTCCCCTTTTTTGCTGACTATAATGATACTATATAGGATCTCCATCTCCGTGGGATACCATTGAGGAGGCCAGTGCATTAGATGAAGCTTCTTCCAGTGAAAATAAATCCCGACAGTCTGGCTGGCCATCTTCCGACGATGAGGCTGATATCATGGACCAAGATGAGGAAGGTCTAACTTTATCTGTATTTTATGTCTCAATATTGTGCTTCAAATTTCTAATTCTTGTTATACAGAAGATACTACTCTGCCACAATAGTGTGTCATATAGAAAAAATTGTCAAAGTATCTTCCTTTTTGTGTGCTTTCTCATTGGCGGTTGCCTTAAGTGGTGAAAGGTTATGCTATAGGTCACCTGCTTTCTTGCATGGTTATTTTTTGTTATCAACTGGCTGCACTTGGCGTAACTGGTAAATTTGCCCCCATGTGACCAAGAGGTCATGGGTTTGAGCCGTGGAAACAGTATCTTGTAGAAATGCAGGATAAGACTGCGTACAATAGACCCTTGTGGTACGGCCCTTCCCCGGACCCTACGCATAGCGGGAGCTTAGTGCAACCAGGTTGTCCATTAGTTTATTTGGATTTAAAGATGGGTTGGGTTAGGTTGGGGTTGCATAAGTGAATTCGATTATGCTGTATGTTTTATATAGTATGCACGACCAACTATGCCCTGGTCTTTGATTTGTTTTTCTACAACATCAATAGATTCTGGTTCAGAAAGGAGCAGGAGCTTTAGGGAGCACAGGCGAGCACACTATGACGAATATAGGAAAATCAAAGAACTGCGTAGAGAGGGCTCCTCTCTTGAAGGAGCATCCGACGATGAGATTGAGGATCTTGAGAAAAGGGATGGTAGGTGTAATACATCATCGTCATTGACATCTGCTGTTGAGGGCATTAACATTGCAGAAGGAAGCACAGACGATTCTAAATAGTCCTCTGTCCCAGCAAATTGAACAAGGATGGTCCTGAAAAAGTACATTTTATTTCTAAGAAGGTTGTTACCATAACCCATTCTGTTTTACATATGTTCACTTTTTCTTGTAAGTTGTATATTGGTGGTATCTCACATACAGGATAAACATCTTCCGTTTAGCGGTCGCCATAATCTTTTGCTGGAAAATTTGTGAAATTACAAACTATGATTATCCGACTTCTATTACTGTTCTTTCGTAGTTGTCATTGTTGACATGTTTGTTACCCGAGTCTGCTCAGTTTTCTGGGATCCGAGTCATGAGAGTAATAAGTTTGTGATGGCTTTGGGCCTTTTCACTTCAACTTGTAAAATTATACAAGTTTGTGTACTTTGATAAACTATAGAATTGTTGTAACACATTACTTTGGAGCCACAAGTAGAATTTCTTGAATGTATACAAGTTTGTGTACTTTTGTAAACTATAGTGTGTCTTAAATACAACATTTCACAGCCATTTATTATTCTTGACTAGCTTCCAAATTAGTGCTCTTCACTGTTACATTAATGGTACGTACCACCTACAACAACATATTCAGTATAATTCTACAAGTGGAATAATACGTATTACGTAGCTGTCAGGGTATATGTACTATTAATCATGTGTTTAGAAATAGTATTCTAACATTTTTCAAGTTTAAATATCTAAGCGGGAGAATGTTAGGGTATAATACACTATTAACTAGGGTTGTTCATGGTTATGGTTAAAAAATCAAACCAATTAAACAATCGATATTTGGTTTGATTTGGTTTTAAATTTTGAAAATCGATACTATTTGGTTTGGTTTTGGTTTTACTAAAAAACAACTACAAAAATAACCAAACCGAACCGATAAATTAGATATATAAATTTTATAATTATTTATATATTATTCATAAATAAAATATAAATATTTTGTTAAATTTTAAGTAACTTAAGTCTTTAACTTTACCATTTTCTCAAGCCCAACACTTATATTTTAGCCCAACTATTACAATCCTAAGTCCAAGTCTATCAAAACTCATTACATTAGTCTTTACCTACCATACCTTTCATAAGATAGTCACACTTTCTCTTAATTGAATCATTTTGTTCGTGTGCTGATAACCCTAGTATTTGTTCGTGTGCTGATAACCCTAGTATTGCTTAGGTGCTTAATTGAAACAACAATATCTTTTCTGTGGATTGTTCATGTACTAGGGGTTTGTGTCTATCAAGATTCGTATGTCCTCAAAAATTTATTACTTTCAAACCGAAAAAACCAGAAAAACTGAATCAAACCGTCAATAACCAAACCGACAGTTATTTTTTTCGTTTGATTTGGTTTGATTTTAGAAATTTAAAAAACCGACTAGATTGGTTTGATTTTGGTTTTAACCAATAACCGATCCAAACCGAACCACGAACACCCCTACTATTAACCATGCATTTAGATATAGTACATTATAACAATTGTGATGGTTAAAAGTTTAAGTGGGAGATTGTTGGGATATATACTATTAACCATATGTTTAAATATAGTACTAATTATTATAGAATAATTATTTATTCAGTTTTAATAAATCATATATTCGTTTATGGTGTCTGTTTACTTATATTGTAGATGATTTAATGTATAGAGTTTTAGCTTATACACAGAAGATTAAATCATCGGTTCTTATAAATATAATTTTTTTTGTTCACAATCTAGGATGGAAATTGGACATGTCATCGGTACGATTGTAGCACAAGATTATATATAATTTATCTTGATTATGGAACGGTATAGTTCTAACTTCTTGTACTAGTGCATTTTGTATGTATTGAACGGGACCGAGTAGAGATAGTTATTTTAGACTGACTGCTCAAATCTTTTCATATTTCTTAAATTTCGTGTCCAGTCAAACTACGTCACGGTACAAAGAGAGTATTATTTTTCCTTGGCTGAGATTATTTCCTAGTCCAAATTATACCAAAGGAATGGCAACTAACAATGCAGTTATACATAATCCAAATTATACACTCATTTTCTCTTGGTGGATATGCTATATCTCAGCAACTGTATTGCAATTTCGTATAATTCGTAATTCATTGAGTAATCAAATAAAATATATTATATAGGTAAAAAGTCCTTTATAGTTTTTTAGCCCCTTTGGTGTAACTTAAAGAAAACAGCTTCTTAAAAGTAGTTTTTAAAAATTAAATATTTTTAACTTTTAAGTTAAAATTGAAAAGTAGGAGAGTATCTATTTAACTTTTAACCTTTTTAAGGTAATTTTAAATTTATTTTAAGTTATTTTTAATTTTATTAAACATTTCCAAAAGCTAAAAATAACTTAAAATAGATTTGATCAACTTATAAGCCAATCCAAATTGAATATTATTGTTTGTACACCACATATATTTTGTATGTTCTTTGTCCACGCGCATTTGCATGTTCTAATATTGTTTTGAATATTCATAATTATTTTTGGACTTCCTTTTTGTTGTGTTTTTGAGCAATTTTTTTTTTAAAATTTCACTTAGCTAATATTAACTAATAAAATTTATGGTATTCCTCATTTCATAACTAAGACTAAAATTTTACTAATAATATGCTTTCAATATTGCTCATTACAAAATATTTTAGAACAATATCAAAAATTGATTGATTTTTGAAATTCTATTAGTGCCACATAAATTAAAATAGAAGGAGCATTATATAATATTTGAAAGTAACGTAAAAATAATATAAATCACTATAATTAACAACCTAAAACATTTAAGAATCATATAATTTTTTTTCATTGACTCTTGAAATTTCATTTGCGCCACATAAATTGGGACAAAGAGAATAACATATATTATTTGAAAATGACTTAAAAAGCACAATTATAAGTTACAATAATTAGCAACTATTTAAAACATATAAAAATTGATTGACTCTCCAAATTTTATCTGTGACACATAAGTTGGAATACTTTTTTTTTACATATATTGGACCTTCGGATGTCCCTTAATTGTCAATAAAACTCAAGAATATCCTTAACTGTTAGATGGATTGAAAATCATAATTTCTTAAATTTAGGTAATTTTTGTACGGTAATTCCTTCGGTTATGCAGCTCTCCTGCCAAAAGAATGAAGAATATGTTAGATTCACAACATTATTACTCAAAAAGGAGCAAAAACGTCGACACATCCGTTATCTAACAAAAATAAAAAGAAGAAACAATGCATTGAGAAACTACATGATCCAAGGCCCCGACCTGAATGATTTCACTGCATAAGTTCCAACAGAAAAATCTAATGGATTTTGTCGTAGGAATTTAAAACAAGAAATGTCGCCAAAGTCACCTCTTCCACTGCGAACAAACCTGCTTATTATCACTAATATTTAGTATGTATAGCAAGTAAAAATTTATTTTAGGAAAAAAATGCAGATCAATATTGAACAAACTGAAACTTTCATTATAATGTTTATGAAGGGTTATTATTGATATATTCGAATAACAGACATTTAAATAATAAAAAGGTGATTATAAAAATAGGATGTTATGAATTTCAGGATAAGAGGTTCTGAAACACTGTTTTTAAAGGGATTATTAAGAGTATGTCTAGGTATGCTAAGACATTTAAATAACAAGAAAAAATGGGAGGGATTATTAAGAGCATGCCTAGGTATGCTAAGGCAGGGATTATTAAGAGTATGTCTAGGTATGCTAAGGCATTTAAATAACCAGAAAAAATGGATGTGACAATTTGATTGGATGGTTAATTTTCATTTTTTTCAATAGACTAAACATTATTTCTTTCTGCTAATTTTCAGGCATATATCAAGTAAGTTAACATACACAATATCCACTTTATTTAATATGATGTGTATGGTGTATACCTAAATGACAAAAAAATAGTTGTTATATTGGGTATTTAATCTAATTGCATACAATGAAAATTCCGATCAATTCCCTAATATTGATCATATTGTTATTTTTATTTTTCTATAAAAATCTTAAACTAAAAGCATTATTTCTTTAGGTAAGTTTAGATTTTAGGTAAGTTTTTATTGATTTTAGTTTGGAAAAACTTTTTTTAGTTGAGTTGATTGTTACGTAAACTATTAAAATTATTCTAGGAGTAGTAAAAATATTTAAAAATAAGATTAAGACTCCACTTGATTCAGTATGATTAGAGTTTTATTTTGTGACATCCTAACTTAGGGAAAGTGTTCCACATTTTGTTGGATATATGATCCATATATAGTAGACCCTTAATAATGTGTTTTAAAATTGTGCGGGTCTAGGTTCAAAGTAGATAATATCATTAGTATTACTATAGACTACTTGTCATCCACATGGTGAACTCTCCTCCCTCCAGGTTTCAGCCGTAGTGTTTCTGAATATTTCTTTGATTTATTTTAGTTGTCGTACTTTCGTTTTTAATCTTTTTAATATTAAAGTCTAACCCTCCTTGTTTATATTTATCTTTATTAAGATTTTTTTAACAAAATGCCACTAGACACGACCTCTAGTGATAAATTTGCCAAAATAGTTTTTTCCCCACATGATATGTTTAACCTCACATGATTAAAGAGCAATTTGGTATTCTATATATTTTTAGTTTAAGATCTCAAAATTCAAAAAAAAAAATCACTTTCTTAAATTTCGTATCAAATCAAAATGAGACAAATAAATAAAATGGACAAGAATTTTGAAACATTGCAAAATCTTCCCGAGTTAACCTCTCAAAATGTCACTCAATTTTAAAAATATATCTAGCAAAACCATTAAACTTTGTTTTGTATCAGTTAAATTACTCAACTTAAACATTTGAACCAATAAAATCATTCAACTAAATTTATCATTAATTAAATATATGACATTATTTTATCAATCCACATGCAATTAGACTCATTCACAATCCTACCCATTAACCAAAACTCCAAATCCAATTAAAAGACCCAAAACTTCTTCATCTTCCTCCAACCTATGTTTGCTACCGCCCTCGTGTTTCTACCACCAAATGATATAGTGCAATGGATATAATTATTTCTCTGTTAACTAAAGGTCTCAGGTTCAAACCCTGATTAAAGAAATCTTTGGTAGAAAGCAATTCCCTCCAAATAAAAATACAGATATCAAACACTGAATAGAAAAAAAAAAAACCCTAGAATTTTTAGTACTCCTAAATTCATTCCTTCCAATTCTCATTCTCCCTGCCTTATTTTTCACTTCTAAAAAATTGTTCTTTGACTACTTCTTCCTAATTCTAGTTATTTCATGATTTTAGTTTCTTCATATGATAATCGGTCAAAGCAAAAAAAAAATATGAAGTGAAATACTGAAAATCCACTAGCTTTGAAACCTAAAAACAATCCAATTAAGAAAAAAAGAAAAAAAGAAAAATAACATAGTGAATAGAAGATGATCCATTTCGATTTTCTAAAAATTAATTTTTCTTTAAAGTTTTGAGTCGAGTGATTTATCCGATACAAAATGTCTAAATTTTGACTTTCCTATATAAATTCTCAAAGTTGACTGATGTTTCCAATATTAACTCAAACCTTCCCATATTTCTTAAACCTCCGTGCCCAGTCAAACTATGTCACGATACAGAGAGAGTATTATTATAGCCCTCTCAACCCAACCAACATTTGTAAGTTTGTAACTAACATTTGTAGCAAATTTCTCCCTCCATTCCATTTTCCTTGGCTGACATTATTTCTTTGTCCAAATTATACCAAAGCAATGGCAACTAACAATGCAGTTTTACATAATCCAATTTCTTAACTCAAATTTTCCCTATTTTTAAGAACTTCATAACAAACACTCAATTTTCTCTTGGTGGATATGCTATATCCTCATCAATTTCGTATAATTCGTAATTCATTGAGTAAGTAGGAAATAATCTTTTTTTCGTCATGGTAGGTCCTAAAACGCCTCCATACTATAGCCCAACGTACAAGAAGAATGGAGCAAACTACCCGTCTTCACCTCATTCAATACGAATCAATGTATATACATTGGCTATCGCGTTTACTGTCCTCTGTTCTATCGCGTATTTGATAGGCAGAGGATCCATTTCCACCTCCCCTGTTTCGAATGTTGCTACTTCCGTCCCCTGCATTCCCTTAAAAATCACTTCTGCTACCAGTGCAGTTTCCAAAAATTCTTCTTCTGGACAACTAGGCACACAAGGTGATGATGAAGGTGAAGGCGCGGTATCTGATGATGTTAAAGTTTACCCGCCATGTGACTTTAAATATAGCGAGTATACGCCTTGTGAAGATCCTCAACGATCGTTGAAATTCAAGAGGGATAGATTGATTTATAGGGAAAGGCATTGTCCTGACAAGACTCAGTTGTTGAAATGTCGTGTACCAGCGCCTTATGGTTATAAGAAGCCGTTTAAGTGGCCTAAGAGTAGGGATTTGGCGTGGTACGCCAATGTACCTCACAAGGAATTGACGGTGGAGAAGGCGGTTCAGAATTGGATTCGAAAAGAAGGAGATAAGTTTAGGTTCCCTGGTGGAGGGACTATGTTTCCTAGTGGTGCCGATGCCTACGTTGATGACATTGATAAGTTGATCAATCTTAAAGATGGTTCCATTAGGACCGCCATTGACACGGGCTGTGGGGTAATTTTACCATCTTTATCTATTATAGGATTTCATTTTAGATGTTTGTTCTTAAGAAATCGCGATGATCTATGCAGGTGGCGAGTTGGGGAGCTTATCTTCTATCGCGAGATATTCTAGTAATGTCATTTGCACCTAGAGATACACATGAAGCACAAGTTCAATTTGCTCTTGAGCGAGGCGTTCCTGCATTGATTGGAGTGCTCGCGTCTAAGAGGCTTCCCTATCCATCTAGAGCTTTCGACATGGCTCATTGCTCTCGTTGCCTTATTCCTTGGGACCTATATGGTGCGTATAATTAAGTAAATTAAAATGTGTTATCTCTTAAATCCAAATTTTGTTTTTATATGTTATGTTTGCGTTGGTGTGTGGTGGATATATCAGATGGCGCGTACTTAATGGAAGTCGATAGAGTCTTGAGGCCCGGTGGATATTGGATACTCTCCGGTCCACCAATCCGTTGGAGGAAATATTTCAAAGGCTGGGAAAGAACTAGAGATGACCTTAACGGTGAGCAAACCCGAATTGAAGAGGTAGCTAAGAAACTCTGCTGGAAGAAGTTCGTCGAAAAAGATGACATTGCAATATGGCAAAAGCCATACAATCATTTCCAGTGCAAAGAACAAAAGAAGAATCTAATGTGTCCTGCCCAAGATTATGATAAAGCCTGGTTTGTGCTTTTCCAACTACTCAATGTCTTAATATCTTAGCTACTCGTCCCTCCGTTTCATTTTACTTGACGATGTTTGACTGGATCATCTGATGACATTCAAGTATGTGATGACATTGATCTTGTTTCGTGTTGTATACGTTATTTTTAGGTACACGGAGCTTGAAACGTGTATAACTCCCTTGCCCGAAGTGTCAAGTGACGAAGATGTGGCTGGTGGACAATTGGAAAAATGGCCTAAAAGATTGAACGCGATACCACCAAGGATCAGCAGTGGAACTGTGAAAGGGGTGACGTCTGGATCATTCGAAAAAGATTCACAGCTATGGCAGAAGAGAGTTTCTTATTACAAGAGCATAGACAACAAACTTAATCAACCAGGGAGATATAGAAATCTATTAGACATGAATGCTAACCTTGGTGGTTTTGCTGCTAGTTGGGTTGATGATCCTGTTTGGGTAATGAATATTGTTCCTGCTGAAGCAGAGGTCAATACACTTGGTGTCATTTATGAAAGAGGATTGATTGGAACATATCAAAGCTGGTAAATTTCTTAGGTTCTTCACTTTGGGGGGGGGGGGCCC